>CAUYTI010050508.1:0-46156 GCA_963575145.1 Galago senegalensis | reverse complement strand
CAGGCGCCCACCACAACGCCCGGCTATTTTTTGGTTGCAGCCGTCATTGTTGTTTGGCGGGTCCGGGCTGGGGATTCGAACCCGCCACCTTAGGTGTACGTGGCTGGCGCCTTAGCCGGTTGAGCTATAGGCGCCGAGCCTCTTTACTATTCTTGAGTATATCTAAAATAAACTTAATCTTCCTGTTGCATTGGGCACTATTTACAAACCTTCATTCCTTATGGGACTCTTTACGAAGAAAATGTAACACGTTTTAAAAAGATCTTAAAACCCATCAAAAGGAAAAGAAGCAAATAAACGGAACTTTTTCTGGGATTTGCCAGGGGCCACAGCAGTAAGACCTCTGATTTACTGGGCCTGAGCTTCTGTAAGTGCTGGAGCGAATTAGAGGATTTGAGATAAAATGGGAGGATCATTGTGTCTGCTCAGAGCTCATCACAGAAAAGTGATGCATAGTTAATGACCTTTTGTGACAACCTTATTCTTACAATCTAGTGGGGCCATATGTGCCCAGCCGTGACAGATGGTCCCAATCTGCCATTGGCAGATAATGGCTCGTTTAGAGGCTTGGGGTGACTGTGTGACAAGTCCCAGCTGGCCCAGCTGTTTCCCTTGCAGCTAGCGCCTGGCCTGGCTGAATGAATGCAGGGACAGACTTTGGAAGACATGCTTCCACTACAGCCAAGTAGCCACAAGTTTTCTGTCAGGAGAACTGATTGATATATTTCTTCAAAAAAACCTTACGGCACCCCCACCCCCTGCCCTCCCACCTCAGACTACTGATCTAGAGCTCACGGAACCTGGGTTTTAATCTCGTACAGTTGCAAACTAGTTGTGCAACTCCAGATACATCACATAAGTCCTCTGAGAGCCCCATTCTTAAAATGTGTCTGAGTTAGAGAATCCTTGATGTCCTCTAGTCTTTCATTTTTTTTTAAATCTTTGCATTAAAGTTGTGCCCCCCCCAAAGGGTAGTGTAATAACAATGATTAGCATTCATGAACTTATCAACTTAGGTTCTGAGCGTGGTTCATATGAATATTCTTATTACATTGATCATGCTGATATAAACTGGCCATTTATGTCTCTATTCATCATTTTAAAGATGGAAGAATTAAGTCACCATCACATAATTTTCCTAAAGTTAAACAGCTGGGAAAAGGCGAGCTGGAATTTGAAGTGGCCCCTGCCCTTTATCTTCAAGCTATTCTGTCAACCTGTGCGAGCTGGAAAAGTAGCCAAGGCACTAAAGAATCAGGATGTAAACAGACATGCCGGTGCTGTTGTGGCATCTCCGTCTCCTCTGGCTGCATGTTACTGTTGGTATTTATATCTGTCGCACCTTGGGGCATGCGCTCTAATCTGCTTCAGTGCCCAACCATAGCAATGTGGGACTTGGCTCCCTTAAGACACCCAGGAAGCCGTGGGAACCAGCCTGTTGCTGTTCTCATGTGGTTTGTCTGGAAGAGTCCCACGGATGTGTGACAGTTGGGGGCACTTTGGTGTGGGGTGGGCTGAGTATAGAAGGATGACCTTTCCTAGAAAAAAAATCAAAGGATTCGCTGTATGCTGTTAGTATATCTCTGGGGCTTAAGTCACATGTTCATCTTAAGTCCACTTTATTTAGTTCACATGTCTGAAAACTCTCATTATATTGGCCTTGTGTTTCCTGGTCATATGAATTTTGAGACAGTGATCCCTTTCTGTGAAGAATGACCTCATTCTCCTCATGGAAAAATTACTTTGGCATTTGAGCAAAAAAGAATTAAATTGAAACCCAAGCTGTGGCTTTTCCACCCAGCAGCTCTTTGGTGTTTAGTTATGGATATTGAGTTATGTTTTTTTCTCTAGGCTCAGGATTATTTTAAGAAAATAATATAAATATTGTTTAAATAAACTCCTTCCTATAAGTATGGGATGAAAACTTGATCATGCTGCGAAAAAAGAATAGATATTTAGTTGACCTTGAGGTTGGTAAATGGCTCTTTACTGCCAGCTAAATTTTCAGCTGGGATTTGAGTCTCAAGAGGTTTTTGTTTTTTGTTTTATAAGAAAGGTTGTGCATATTTTCAAATACTGCCATTGATGGGTCTGCGAGAGCAGAGGGCATTATGGCTCTCATATGATGCTCTTTTGCATATTTGTTGATAATTTTACTTTGATCAGCTGTTTCCCCATCTGGCTTTATTGGGTTAGCCCCTCTGGAACCTGGCTTGGGGAGCATAGAAGGCTCTTCACAGGCCTGCGGGCAGAAAGAATGGAATTTAATTCCTAGGCAAGACCTTTAGTACTGTGGTCCTATTACAGAAAACCTGCTTGCAGCTCCAGAGGCATACAGGTGATACCAGAGAACCTTTAAGAGGAAATTGGGTCTAAGAAGTGAAGCTGACATCTCCATTTAGTGAGGTTTGAGTGGAGCTAGGCCAGAGGGCTGAATTATACACATATTAAGTTAACATTTTAAATCTAGAATGATTTTCTGTGGATATCAGCTAGCTCAGGCAGCTGTGTAAATTAGTGCAGTATATCATTACCTGTGTTTCACATCTACAGCTCTGAGCATTCTTGTGATTACAGTATAGATCAGTTACAGACAGAACTGGCCCAGCCAATAAATTTGCTGGGCTACGTGCATTGTCTGTGGAATATCCAGTTTAGCTTGGTGCTCTCTGCCCTCCCACTATGAGGCTGGGGTTCCTCAACCTCAACACGCTTGAGGTTTGGGATCAGGAAAAGTGTTTATTGGAGAGGAGCTGCCTTGTGCGTTGCAGAAGTTTAAGCAGCATTCTGGCTTCTATCTTGGAGATGCCAGTAGCACTCCCCATAGTGATGACCCCAAATGTCTTCTTTCCAGCTGAGAACCACTTAGGTAGATTCACATCAACCCCGAGGAAGAAAAGTGTATGTGAGTTTGTGTATATGTTAGGTTCATGCACACATACACACACACACACACACACACACAAATGTATTGCTATGGTCTGAATGTTTGTGTCCTCCCTGAATTGAATTAGTGGGAGAAGTGAGGACAGCAAAAAGAGCCCCCAAGGGATGCTTCAGGGCTAAGTGCAGGGGCAGGTATTTGTAGCTTGTGGAGGGCCATCAAGCTCAGAGAACCATGAGATGGGCAAAGACTTCCAAAGCCCAGGCACCTCTGTGCCCGTACTGTACTGTGACATGCAAACAGGTTGTCAAAGGCTATGTGTGGATGGGTAAACCAGTGGCTGCTTCTCTGCCCTCCCCTTCTTCCCAGCATTTCCTGCTGGCCATCCCCTCCGTGAAACTGTCTTGTCTAGGCTTCTTCAGCATCGAACTCTGCCACAATGACCCTGTCATTTGTCTCTTTTATAGGTTCTTCCCTCTCTATAAGCCTGTAAATAGTGGAATTTTCCTGATTCTGCTTCTTCATTCTCTCTCTGGCTGGTGTCACCAGGCCCCCAGTGACTCTTCACTGTGTTCTCCAGCCCAGAACTCTTCTGTAAGCCTGGCCTGTATGTTTAATTATCTTAACATCTCCTCCTGGATGTCTAATAGAAACCTCAAAGTTGATGAGGCCCACAGTCATTCAGGTCTTCCCCATGGTGGCCACTGGACCCATTGATGACTCAGGCCCCCCATCTTGGATTTGTCCTCAATTTCCCTCTTTTCCCCATACTCACACCAAATCTATCAGAATCTCCCAGTAGTACTACCTCTTAATTATGAAGACTCCTGTCACTCTTCATCAACTCTGCTGTCCTAGCTCTGGTCCAGCACCTCTTGGGTGACCATATCCCTCCTCCTCTGCCACCTGCAGTCAGTGTCTGTTACAGCATCAGGAGTGGTCACGTGTCTATCATATGGCCCAGTTCTCCCATGGACTCCCATGAGATCAAGAATAAAACCCAGAGCCCTTTACAACACCCGTCAGATGTACAATGTCCAGTTCCTGACTCCCTCTCTAGCTTAATGTCCCTTCACTCTGCTCTGCCCCCATTCCTGCCTCTCCAGCCCAACTTGACCTTCTTGTCAGCCCTGGGAGTGGCATCAAACTCAAGTGCATCTCAGAGCCTGTGTCTGTCTCCTTCTGCCTGCACTGCCCCTCCCCAGAGCTTCAGATGTGCCACCTTCCCTTGCTCAGATCTTAATTGAGGCCTGAACTCCATCATCACTATCCTCGCCTCTTCCTCCTGGTGCTGATCAGTATCATAAGTACCTGGCTTGTGGACATAATTATTGTTCATCTCTCCCTCACAAGAAAGGACGCTCTGGGAGAGGCTCTGTCTGTTTTCCCAGGGACTGAGAAATAGTAGGTGTTTAATAAATACATGTTATCACTTAGCCAACATTTCCACAACACAGTGAGACTCAGCCACATTCTGACCACAAGCTCAGGTGGCTAAAGGGAACTAGCTCAAGGGAAGGTGGATGGTTTAGAAAAAGTTTATTCATGTATTTCATGGGTGCAGGCAGGGGAACAATTGGTCTGAACTATTTTTTTAAGGATACTTTTTGTAAATTATCATGGTATTTCAGGCAGGACATGGGCAGATGATCATTAACAGTGTACAACAACTTTCAAACTCCCTTCTTCAATGTTCTACCAAAAATCAGAAAGCCGCTATAAAACCCAATGAAGTCTTCATTTGTCCTCTGGACAGGGAAGTTTAGAGTGGGGGCCGACATTTCACATTTAGCATGTTGTTTAACAGCTTTTCACAAGCTGACCTTGACTTTCAGGAAATGAAATGAAAAGGCAGAATTTATCTGAAGATCCAACAATCTGCAAATGGAACCGTTGCTCTTTTGAGGGCTGCCATCTCAGTGGTATTGAAAAAGTCTAGATTCCTTGACATACTGGTAACCAATTATTGGGGGGTCAGGTCCCAAGAGGTGACTGGGTTTAAGGGAGTTAAGACTATGCTGAAGGCAGAGGGAGAAAAGGACATAAAAACAAATTAGTTTTTCCATAACAAAAGGCATTTGTGCCAAGGTGGCTGTGGGAATGACCTCTTCCTGGGAGCCAAGAGGAAGTCTCTCAAAACCAGGGGGAAAAGACATTTTCCCTCGTTTCAATCTAGCTTTGGAGGCATTCTGTTAGTGACATATGCCCCTTGCCCCCCCCCCCCAAAATAAACAATGAAATGTTCTGTGTGCTAACAACATAGCTTAAAAAAAAGTAAAACAAAATTCTGCATTTTTATAAAGCTTGATAAAAAATAGTATTTCAAACTGTACAGTCAGTAGAAGTACACAGTTACCAAAAATGCACACTTCACTGGCATCTCCAGCACCTGAAGCTGCCTTCTCTGGGTTTTAGTCTTGCTCTCCTGGGAAGCCGTGGGAGAACTGGACCATATGATGGACACGCGACTGCCCCTGCTGCTGTAACAGGCGCCAGATTTCATTGGCATCCCAGCACCATCAGCTTTCTGTTTCTAGCATCTCCATGTTCTGCAGGGCTTTCCCCTCCTTGCCAGCGTCAGCTTTCCCCCTTTTCCCTTTGGGCACCTTCTCTCCCTCCTTTGCGGCTTGGGCTCTGGCTTTGGAGGAGCAGTTTAGCAGACAACCTTGCGAATCTTCTCTGCGGTTCGTCCTTTGCCTTGGCTTTATCTCCTTTAGCTTCCCTTTCAGCCTTTCTCTCGGGCATGGTGGCAATGGCGGTGGGACGTAGGCGCTGTACGCGGGGATGCAGCGAAGCGCGAGCTTTGGTCGGTTTGGAGGTCGTTCTCGCCTCCTCTTCTTCACACTGCTCCAATGGTCCAAACGCTTTAAGAAACTTTCCTTTAACCCTTGAAGACAGAAACGATCCACAAATTGGGCTGACATTTTGAATGGTCTTTAAGCATCTGTGTATCAGGTCCTAAGATTTCTCTCTTAGTTAATTTCCATTAGTGTAAATATAAGACTAAATAAATTGTCATTGGCCCAGATTTCCAAAACAACCCCTCCTTTTCCTCCATTCTTTTTTTTGGTCGAGACAGAGCCCCACCCTGTGCCCCTGAGCAGAGTGCAGTGGCTTGGGAGTTCACTGCAACCTCAGACTCCTGGCTTGTGGGCATCCTGCGGCCTCAGCCTCCAGAAGCTGCTGGGATTACAGGCACCAGGCTGAGTTTTTCCATTGTTTTCATGAGGTGGGGTCTCACTTTCGCTCAGGCGAGTCTCGAACTCCTGAGCTCCAGCGATTCTCGCTCCTCAGTCTCCCACAGTGCTGGGATTACAGGCCTGAGCCACCGCGCCCAGCCTTTTCCTCCATTTTTAAAATAGAAAAAACAAAAAAGGAACATACGGTGCTATTTCCCACTTACCATATTTCCATAGAGCGACAGGGAGGCAGATTTGGGGAGGGGTACTTCCAGGTTCACTGACTAATGGGTTTGAGTGATGGCAATCTCAGCTAAGCTCCCCTGTGTCTGACCCGCTTCTGTCTGTCTGCTCAGGAAACATGTGCTCTTACCTGCTCTCTGCCACCAGGCAATCTGCCTGCCTTGCACAATGCCTGTGGGCACCCAGAGTTGCCAGTGATGGAGGAGGGAGGTCAGGGTGCATGGTGGTGGGGTACCGAGGGTACAGAACTGAGACCTTTCTCAGTCTCACTCTTGCCAGTAATGCACGTGTCTTGATCAGCATTGGGCTTGGGTTCATATATCTTTGTTGGTGCTCAGTCATGGTCAGGGAAGAATGTTATGCCCCCCACCCCTAAGCTCCAAGTAAGAGGATGGTTCAGTGTCTCATAAACACCAACATGAAAGATGCCAATGGATTTTAATATAACAAGTTTTCAAGGTTTTTCTCTGTCCTAATAGAACTTTTAGCCATAAATTCACACTTCCAGATAATTTTGTATAATGACAGCTGATAGTACATGAAGGCAGTAGAGTGTTGGTAAAAGGATCCTGAGTTTTGTAATCAATAAGACATGACACCATTCACAGCTTGCCTCCTCACAGATAGCTTTGGGGAAGTGAGACCATGGACACGGAGTACTTGCACGTGGCAAGGGAGTAGTGGTGCTGGGTAGAAGCTGGTTTCTCTCTGTCTTCCCTGTTAGCCAGTGTGTTCAATTCCTCATAAATGTCCATCTGGTACAGTCACAAACATTTGTGTTATCTTTATACCTATTGAATGCATTTGCATGTACAATTTGATCTCTCCAAATCACTAAGGGCACAAGTGAGGTAGTTGCGTGGGCAGGTGTGCTCCTATGTCCCAGCTGAGCAAAGGCTGCTCAGAGGGCTGACTGATTTGCCCACACTCAGTGGAGTCAGGGCTCAAATCAAGTTAGATTCTAAATCTGGGCCTTTTTTCACCATGTGCCATCGTGTCTGAGAAGCATGTTGGCATTTTCCGGCTATTCTGACAGATATGGGAATGGAAGAAAATCCAAAGTATGTGTTAGAAAACGCAGATATGTTTCCTCACATTATTTAAGTATTTCTTCCTTTCCTTGTTATGTTTTCTTTCTCTAAAAGTTTACTTTCTCCCTGCATCCATTTACTCACATACTCACTCATTACTTCATGAACATTTCTAGAATCCCTACTACGTGTATCAAGCAGCATAACAGGTGCTGAGGACACACACACACACACACACACAAGCCAACCCAAGACATGGTCTCTGGCCTCTGAGTGTTACTGGGGAGAAAGATGTGCCCACAGATAATCTTAATACAGTGTGTTAGTTTCCACGGGGGAGGAACGGGATGGAAGCAATGCAGCTCAGACGAAGCAGTGGTCAAGGAAAGCTGTGACAGGTGGCCTCATACCCGGCACTGGCGGAGGAGAAAGACCTGGCTGCTGCTTCTAAGCCCATCACTCAGCTGCAAAGGTGCTGACGTCAGTCCCTCCCTCCTATGGCTTGTTAGTGTGTAGTAAGCCCTCGATAAATGCTATTACCACCATCATCTCATTCAGCAAAAAGCCATTTCATTTTATAACTTGGACCTCACATAGGGAAATATGATTAAGCAAAATACCTTTAAATTCTTTACATATTGGTTTCAGAAATTTGCTTAAAAGGGTACATGCATTTGATCCCAAATTCTGGATGACACTAAGGAGAATAATCTTTACATTTTATTTGTAAAAGTTTGAAAGAAACATGTTACTGACCTGTTCCTCCTCTTTCTTCTATTGCTTATGGCAGGTGACATGAGAATGGAGGCTTTCTAATTTCCTGCCCAGAAATTCTGCTGTTCTGCTCGGAGTGCCGTTGGTATGCTTGAGGTGGTTAATCAGTGTTATTATTTCTTTTTTTCTAATTTTTGTGATCTGTTTGACTCTTACTAAGTTCTGCCCCTTCCTCCTAGACATTTACACATTTAATTGCAATGGGAAAAGACTCGGGAGTCCCAGGGATTTCTCACTCAGGAGGGTCAGCATATAAAGATGCTTAACCCTCAAAAGCAAGCTTGCTTCACAGGCCACATGGCCTCTCAGGGCCGTCCACCTCTGAAAGTCCTGATGCTATCTTAGGCATTTGTGAAATGAAACTTTCTGTTAACCCTATTTATATATTTATCATTCTATTTGTTTCTGCTTTCTTAAGTTGCCTCAGTAGAGCAGGGTATATGCACTGCAGGTGTGTGTATGAGCCATAGAAGATATTCTGGGGAATCTTGCTGATTTCATGATGATTAGTAGCCAGGGAGGGATGAAATGACAAACTCAACTAAGATTCCCAAGAAAAATGAAGACCAGAGTTGCTTTGTTATGTCTTTTCTGGGAATTGGGATTCAGATAAGTCAGTGGCCTAAAATGATCTTAGCCCACTGTTTTATTGTACTTCCTCTTTGATAACAGTTCACATCTCCAAAGCCCAGCACAGAGAGTCTGGCTCAATGGAATTTAGAAAATCCAGCATGCGTTGGTGTGCCAGGTATATCACGTTTCTAACCTTAAGAGAAAATGCTGGGCTGCCAATGGCATTAGTATTATAACTAGTGGAGCCAAAACTAGAACACGGTGAGGAAAAAACGCAAAGCTCTATGACTTAGTTGTTCATTGATGGAGTGGTCTGTTTAATCTTCTATCAGATTCCCAATTTGAATGCATCACTCTTCTTTACACTGCAGGCTTATTTGATTATACTTTTGACTTGAAACATGAAAACAAACTGATGTGTACACAAAATATAAGCTGGTTCTGTGAAAGCAATTATGTTTTTTTAATCACTACCTACTCTATTGATGATGTTAGGGAAATTTTAAATTTGAATATATATTTTATTTTTGCTTATATAACTTTCTTTTTTTTTATTGAATGGTAACTATGTACATTAATGCACGTCTGGGGTACAGTGTGGGGTTTTCACATGCAATCCGAAATACTTCCATCAAACTGGTCAACACAGCCTTCATGTCATTTTCTCTGTTATTGTTTTAAAACGTTCATATTCTACTCTTAGAAAGATTCACTTGTACCCCTGTAAGATAAACCTTAGGAGTGATCCCTCCAATCCCCCTCCCTCCTCCCATTTCCCCCTCCCTTCTCCCTCCCTCCTCCCCATATTCTTAGGCTATTTGGTTATAGCTTTCATATAAAAGGTATAAATTAGTTTCATAATAGAGGTGTGTACAATGGATACTTTTTCCTCCATTCTTGTGATACTTTGCTCAGAAGAACATTCTCCAGCTCCATCCATGTGAACATGAAGGATGTAAAGTCTCCATCCTTCTTATGTACACCATAGTATTCCATGGTGTACATATACCACAGTTTGTTGATCCATTCGTGGATCGATGGGAGCCTGTTATAATTTTTAGAATATGTTGTGTAAACATGATAACCACAAAGAAAATACCTCTACAATTTACACAAAAGAAAAAGAGAAGAGAAACAAACTATCAATACAAAATAAAATGAAACAAATAACGAAACACAAAGGAAGACAGCAAGAGAGAAAAAGAGAGACAAAAAAACTACAAGATAAACATAAAAGAGTTAAAAAATGGCAATAGTAAATCTTTCCCTATCAATAATTGCTTTAAATATAAAAGGATTAACTACACAACAGAAAGATACAAAGTAGCTGAATTTATTGAAAACTAAGATATGTTGCCTACAGGAAATTCACTTTAGATTCAAAAACACACATAGGCTGAAACAGAAGGAATGGAAAATGGTATTCTATGCAGATAGTGACTGAAAAAATCAGGAGTGGCTATACTTATATCAGAAAAAACATCTGTGGTTTATCCTACAAGGGTACAAGTGAATCTTTCTAAAAGCAGAGTATGAATGTCTTAACTCAATAACTAAGAAAATGACTTAAAGACTATGTTAACCAGTTTGATGAGAGTATTTCAAAATGTATATGAAAACACTACACTGTATCCCATGATTGCATTAATGTACACAGCTATGATTTAATTTAAAAAAAAAAGATTCTTCATTCTGAAGATGAAGAAACAGAGCCACAAAGAGCTTAAGTAATTTTCCCAAAGTTGTACAGCAACAAAGTATTGCAACCAGGATTAAACTTGGTCAATAAGATCCCAAGGTCTGCACTCACAGTTACTACACTACTCTGCTTTCTCTCCTTAGCTAGCTGAGCTGTCAGCACCATTCCCCATATTTGGATGGATAAGCTACTATCAGTCTATGAGGACAAAAGTGAGGTTGTCTCTTCAGATCTTACCTTAGGCATTTCTCATATGTACCTGCCAATTTATAGGAAATAACAGTTACCAACAGCCACTCAGTGCAAGTTACAGAAAGTATCACTATTATCAAACCACAGTGATACAGAGCACAATGGCATCTCCCATTTTGATTAAAGAGCCACTGCCATCTTGCCTGAGTTGGAACAAAAGACCCATGAAATTGTGATAAATGAGGTTATGAGCAAGCATGTCACGCAACGTTGTTGAAAATATACCATGGTGGTTTCAGAATCTGGCAAACTGGATTCTAACCCAACCCTGCCATTTAGTTAAGATAAGTGACTTTGGGCAATATTTAACATCACAGAGCCTCAACTTTCTTATATGCAAAATGGATAGAATAATAGCAGTTGCTATAAATAGTTGTGAGAATTGAATGGGATACAGTAGAACCTCCACAGTTGACAACTTCCCTATATTAACCACCTCCTTAAGTTGACCTAATTTTCATATACTGGACATGTGCCATATGTACATATCAATACAGAAGGCCTAGTTCCTTATGTTGACCACCTCCATATGTTGACCAATTTGTTAAAATCCCTTAGGTGGTAAATTTACAGAGGTTCTATTCTAATCTGCACGAAGGCCTTAGTATAATCAGAAATGCACCATTGATCATTGTTATGGTAGTGGTTGTTACATCCTGACTGGAGCAGCCTCTCTCTGGGAAGATAATCTACTTGGAAAATTGTCTGAACTGTGCCAGACTATAGCAAAATCCCTCTCTACCATTAAGATACACAATAAGCATAAATAACTCCTGGGGAGAAAGTATGTGTTTCTTTAGTGTTGTGAGTGTGTATATTTAAGCAAAGTGAAAAATTCAGCCAAGTTTAACCCAAAGCCCAAGCCTCCCCCATCACCCTGTTCTTTTTCCCTTTCACAAAAGGTTCCCAAAATCCTGCCAGAGAATCAGTTGGGTGAGCACCTCCTTCGGCTTGATTAGCTTCCCCTTGTTAACTGACAGGGTTCAATGCAATCTAATTTCATTGGGAGGAAGTGGTTCAGAAATCAAGGTCATTTAATTTCTGAAAGTCAAGTGAAGGGTTGCCTTTCCCAAATGATCTTTCTGCCATTTACTCCCCCTAAAAGTACATTGGTTAATACAGTGGCTTCAAGGTTATGTTAGATCGCCTTTGCAAATAAGAGTAAAATTCTTTCTACAGGATTTTAATTAGGTTGAGTACAACTAATTCTTCCTTTGGTACTTCTTCCATTTCCTTTCCTTTCTGTAATTACTGCCAGTGTAACGCTCCTCACACACACAAATGGAGCTGAAGAAAGCCCTGCGATTATCCTTTATTTCTCCTTCATGCAAGAAAGGAGGGGGTTATCTACTGCATTCAGGCTTTGTAAATCTGAGGACTGGAGTCCTAATAGCCTCACACACATGAGTGCCAGCATCACTATAGGAGTGCCTAATGTGATGCTAATATCACAACTCACAAGTCTCCCCTTCACCTTGTCTGCTGAAGATGACTAGGCATCAGGACAAAGAAATCAACTTGTGTACATGTTGTCGATCAATAAACATGTATTGAGCACCTACCAAGGACTTGGTAAGGTATGAGGTGCACTGTTTTTGCAAAAGAGATAAAGGAGCTTAGTTAAGTTTGGTGAGATAGACAATTAGCAGGTAAAATAAATCAACAATACCCAGCTTGGTCCTAGAAGAACAGAGGCACTGTGTATAACGTTAGTGATGGGGGGAGTAGAGAGAGGCAACTGGAATGCTTCACAGAGGATCTAAGGCTTACATTAACCTTGGAAGCACCACTAGGATGCAGATCATTCATTCATTTAAAAATAAATATTTACTGAGTACCCAGTACAGGCTGGACATCATCTAAATACTTTACATGCAATAGTTCATTGAGTTCTCCCTTCGATACTGATGGGCAGGTGCTAAACTCCCACCCACTTTACAGATGAGAAAACTAAGGTTCAGTGATTTTTTCAAAAGTGCTCGAGAACACACAAAAGGGGCAGAGCTGGGATTCAAACCTAGGTTTTATCACAGCACTTGTCACTACCTGCAGTTTTCTTGAAAATGTAAACCTCAAGAGAGAAAGACCATATCTTTCTTGATTATTGCAGACTACTTAGAAGTAGATCCCTGAATGACACACAGTAGGTGATCAACAAGTATGTGCAGAATGAAAGGCTGGATTTCATTCTCCAAGAGCAAACAGGAGGAGGATGCTACACTGTCAACTCCAACAAGGCACTTTCCAGGGCTGCTTTGCACACTGCAGTATTGCCAGCACCTAGGACAGCACCCACAGTACAGGGCAGCTACTCATTGGCTGTTGAACGAAGGAAGGAAAGAAAGATCCGCGAAGCAGGGTACTCACCAGTTCAGTAGAATACAGGTTCGAGGCAGCTAAATTATTATTCCTGCTCACTGATGAACAGAGCCACGGCGCCTGAGACAGAGCCAGCGAAATCTCACTGCCCTGAATCCGTCCTCGAGAAGACCCAAATGCCTTCAGTCCATGTTTCTGAGAATCCCCATAGCACATGTCACCCCAGCCTCACCCAAAAGGGAAAGTACTCTCAGGACCTTACAGATGTCACCACCAACTTGGATTCTCTTTTCATTAATTTGTGTGCTCCTAAGGAATATTTATTCATGTAGTCAGTGTTTGGGCAATTATTGAAATTTTGTCTAATTACATGATGATGGTAAATAACAATAATCACCTAGCTGCAACATGCACTGTTTCTATTGTGGTTAAGGATTTTGTGCAATTTACTAAGAAATGTTCTAACGTAGGAGTGCTGATTAGGAAGAAGGGAGGATGTTGTTTAGAATATTTGGTTCAGTAATCACTATTTCTATGCAACTGCTATGCAGAAAAGGTCCTATAGTCTTTTATCTAGTCTTGAAACTATACTCTTCAAATATTG
Organism: Galago senegalensis; assembly: GCA_963575145.1. Classification (NCBI taxonomy): domain Eukaryota; kingdom Metazoa; phylum Chordata; class Mammalia; order Primates; family Galagidae; genus Galago; species Galago senegalensis. Next base: position 32,598 of record CAUYTI010050508.1, on the reverse strand, counting down.
TCATTATTGCTATTAACAATAGCCACTCAATAGTGCTTCCAATGTTCCAGGTCCACTTTAAATCTAAATTAAAATTCACTGCAAGTGTGAACATTTCAGAGATCAAACAAGCATGGGAAATAGCTGCAACAGGCTGGGTTGGTTATCAATAGGGAGCAGTGGGGTCTGTGGTGAACTAAAGCTTATATGCCCCATCAGCTGAGGCTGAATATTGCCACATAGAGATGTGAGAATGGCACTGCTGGTTCTGATTTTTTCAGAAGTCAGAAATATAGATTTTAATATTTTAAAACTCCCAGATTTTTAACTACAGCATCTGCCAATAATTCGTGTGCTGCCTGTCCCCTCAGTCTCAGGCATCCTCCAGCAAAAGCCTTGGGGAGTGACGGGTCTGTGAGTAGGACTGTGCTGACATTGACTGTGGCATGGGAAAAGGGAAGGGAAAATGTGCAGTGCCAACGTGGAGGCTATCAGAGCCCATTTCTCATTTTTATGTGCTTCTCATGGAGGTAATTTCAGAGAACAATGAAACACCATCAGAAGTCTGCCTGGAGAGGAGAAGCACATGGAGGAGGCTAATACAATCACTGGCAGCACCGTTAAGGAGAGACAGGAACACACCAGCCAGATTCATGAATAAAACCATCCTTCTCCCTGGTCCCTAGCTTGGTGAGAAGAGGGTGTTGTTTGCCCCTGGGGCTGGCCAAGTAGGAATCTGCAGATAGGGGTGCCAGGCTGGCAAGTTGGAGGCCCTGGATCAGCAACAAGAGAAAGATCCAGAACCTGACTTCTGTGTGATGGGGTGAAGAAGGCAGATGCTCTTCTCACCTCATTTTAAATGTCACAACTCATGGAAGTCTCATGGACGAGTTTTAGCCTCTTGATTCCCCCCCCCCATAACCTTAAACGTCTTTTCTGTAATATCCATTGCACCACTTTTCTTCACGAATATGAGAGCAGGAATTGTATTTATCTTGCTCACCACTATATCCCTAGCACCCATGAGTGCTTGACACATAGTAGGTGTTCAGTAAATAATGACTTCTAAAGGGATAAGTGGATAAATAATAGTCTTTTTACTTTAGTGGATTATCAATAGCACCATGCCTCATGTGTGAAACATGATAATATAATACCTCTTAGAATTGCTGTTTTCATGGCCAGGTACAGTGTCTCATCCCTGTAATCCTAGCATTCTGGGAGGTCAAAGTGGGAGGATCCCTTGAGCTCAGGAGTTTAAGACCAGCCTGAACAAGAGCGAGACTCTGTCACTACTAAATACAGAAAAATTATCCAGGCATCATGGCAAGTGCCTGTAATCCCAGCTACTCAGGAGGCTGAAGCAGGAGGATCGCCTGAACCCAGAGGTTTGAGTTGAGCTATGATGCCATGGCACTTTAGCTCAGGCAACACAGTGAAATGCTGTCTTGGGGGGGAAAAAAAGGTTGTCTTCCGTGTGCTAGAATTATAGAGAATTTTCACTCTGTGTGTTTCAGGAGTTCCCCACAACATGCATATGAAGTTTGGAGTATTTTTGTCCTGATTCTGGCCTATACCAGTTAAATGACTTGTCCAAGGTCATGCAGCTAGGCAGGGACATAATGGAGATCCCAACCCATGTCTGTCTGAGTCTTTACCCTCTTCTCCACAGGAATTTAGAGAGGAAGAAAGTCATTCTTAAAAACTGATGGAAACCAAAGCAATCTTCATGAAGGAGGTGAATTTACCCAGTTCTAGAAGCTGGGATGAGAATCGTTCAGTGGGTCATTTATCACAATGGAAGTCCTGAGAAAGGCTGAATTTGTACTGGGAAAATCCTGAGTACACTCATTTTCTCAGAAAGCATGTCTTGGTCCCCAACACATGTGAGGCAGCAAGTGGAGCAAAGCTCCCTCACATCCTGTCCTCAGGAGTGTACGGTCTGGTGCTCCAGAACACTGACCCCATAGCCTTGTCGCAAGGACCAAATGAAGAAGTAGGCAAGAAATTATCTTGAGAACTTCAGCTGTGCCATTCACATTCTCTTGTCTGTTGTGCTGTAGTAGTTAGGCTTTTCATAGCAAAAACGCTACTTCAAATTGGCCTTCGTAGAGAGGGAATTCATTGATTCAGATCAGAGAGAAGCCAGTGAGTTATCTGATCCTGCTGGTTCCAAGGACTTTACCATGTCACCAAGATAAGGTGTGTCATCACAACCCACGGCCCTCCCCTGTGCGGGGGCTCCATCCTCAGGCCAGCCACTCTCAGTAGCTCCAGACCTCACACTTTTGCAGCTTCCCAACGTGCCGAGATAAGAGCTTCTCTCCCCTAAGAGTTGAACCTGAGTTCAAGTCTCATGTCATACACTCAACTCCTTGAACTGACCCACTATTTCCCCTTATTTCTAGGCTTTTGTCTAAGCCATTCCTGTCATCTAGAATACTTTCTGTGTTTCCTTTGCCTCCAAGATTCTCATCCTTCCTTTCAGAACCTTACTCTCTTGTGAAGCTACCTTGGTTTCCACCAGTTGGTTAAGAATGACTTTCTCCCTCTCTAAATTCCTGTGGAGAAGTGACTCTGTGCTCATTTTACAACCTGTCGTGGGATGGGCTCTAAGAACCTATGCATGGGATAAGTTTAAACTAATCAGGACCCCCTTCCTCTGGTCTGGCCAAGGAAAAAATAAATAAATAGATAAGCTAAGAGTGAAAGAAAAGCGGTTCTTCCAAAGCAATTGCAAGGGCAATTTTACCAGAAGCATGGTAAAATCCTGGAAACAAAAGCAAAGCAGTCCACGCTTAGCAAAATGAAGTTTGTGCTCTTAAGAAATCTCCCATTATCAAAAGCCACGTGATAAATGCAAATGATTTCAGGAAACTGAAAAGGGCCAGATTTGCAAAGTCAAAGTTGCGGGGTCTTTTGGCAAAAATTTCAATAAAGAGGTTTTCTTTTTTAAAGTAGATGTGTTCAACTTTGTTACTGTAATCTGTAAAATTGTCAAAAATGAACCTAGACATCACTGAGCAAATTCTTAACAAGCACTTGAGATTAGTCCCAAATCAAAGAGCATCGTGAGTGGTGCCTTTCAACTCTGGCTGTCCATTAAATCACCAGCAAAGCCTTTCAACATGCTGATGCCTTGGCCTCACCTATACAGATTCTTATTTAATTTGTGTAGAGTGTGGTCTGGATGTGAGTTGTTTTGGGTTAAAAAAAAAAAATGAGACTCTCAACTTTGGCTGTGATTAGAATCATCTGGAGAATTTTTAAAATCCCTAAGTCCAGGCTACAACCCCGACCAGTTCCATCAGAATTTACACAGGTGGGAGCCAAGCAGCAGTATATTTTGAAGCATCCATGAACAGCACAATTAGCAGTAACTGAAGGAAAGCAAGAGAACACATCCCCAGTAAAGCAGTTGGGTGTTCCTTTGCGATGTCTGAGATAACTCTTCTTCTCTTAGCTGTGCTTTCACTCCCAATTTTATTCCCATGATATGAAATAGATGTTTGAGTTAGGCAAACTAAGTGCAGTGTCTTAACTGACAGCATCATCCATTTCCCAGTAGGAAAACTTGTGTAGTAAATGAACTGGCCTGAGCCAGAGCTGATTTTACGGTACACACGTGAGACACCATGAGACAGACACCAACACTATCAGTGAGTCAGCTTAAAGATTCGCATTAAGAGCCAGTATTTAATAAAGGCTTAGTCTGTGCCAGGCATTATTCTAAGAAGCTGATACAGGCGTGACTTACTTAACAACAACCTTATGTGTTATCATGATCCCAATATTCCAGAGGAGGAAACTTAGACTCTGTGACTGGCCCAATTCCCATGGCTGATAAATGGGGTGAGGAATATTTGAGCCTTAACCTGAGCCTAAAGTCTGCCACTTACCATCTACATTGCAGGGTGGCTGGACAGAAGTTAAAAGGAATGTTCAATTCATCTCACTTTGTTGTGACCTTGGAGTGCACACATAGAACACAGTTTAAAGGAACTTTCTTCTGTGTTCCCATCAAGGGTAGTGTCTGGTAGACTCAGGGCTCGTGGCCTTTCAGATTAGGTCCATGGGCTTCCCTCTTTTATCACTAGCTCAAATGACTTGATGAAGGTTAAAAGGTATTCCAGGGGAGGAGGAGTGAGACAGAGGGACTGGAATTCACCTCTCTCATGCACCAGTGTCTTTGCTGGAGGATAAGGTTCTCTCTTTACCTCTTTCTCTGGCCAATTGCAACCTTGCCTTCAAGACTGAGCTCAGGATCATTACTTCCCCTGAAAAACACCCCCTTTTCTCCCACAAATGAACTATGGGGAAACTGATTCTCAGCTTAAGAGTTGATATTGAGGGCAAGGGGCAGGGCTGAACTGGGCTGCATCTGTTTAGTAAAGCAACTTAAATGAGCAATTCGGGTTGTGGAAGAATGATCCCCGAAGTTTAGAAGGCTCAGGTCCTATATGGAAAGCTGAATGTTTCTGTAAAACAATCCAAGAGGAATTTGGAAGCTATTGGGAAAGTGTGATAATGAGGCTATACATAGAAGCTTGGAGGGTGAGAAGAACATCACAGCTGTAGGAAAGGAAGTCTGAGGAGTGATATTGGTCAATGCAAAGTTACCCCATGTGCGGGCAGGGCTGGCAAAGGACCTTAGAATAAAAATATCTGGTAGTTCACCTTAAGCCATTGGCTATGCTACAATTTAACCACTTTTATTACCTCTCCCTGCAAAAATAAATATATTCAGCTTCTTTGGCTGACTGGCCCTGTGGAGAGACAAGGGCAAATTGCTTTATTGCATATTTTGACTGATGCACAGAAGAAAAAGGGCACAACACAGAAAGCAAGAGACAAATTCAGCCAACAGTAATGGAAATTAGAGTTGGAAATAAGAACATAAGCTCTAGAATTTAGAAAGATCTTGGGGAAATCTAGTCCAATAGCAAGATACGTCATTGGGGATATGAGCCAGTGTTATTTAATTCTTCAAAGACAAGGCAATTCCTCCTATTATTTGAGACTCACAACGTTTCTCTTAATGATAGTTTCTCAAAGGCACTAACCTCTCCTGTGCAGGTTGCCAGCATCATACAGGGAGCTTTAAAAAGCCACCTTTTTAATAGTCTTGGTTCTGACCAAACTGAACCATTCTAAATTCTCCATATACTTCACATTGTTATTCTCCCAAAGACCTTTATATGTGTTTTTCCTCTTACCTGAAACATGCTCACCCCTTTGAATTTCTGCTATTCTTTCAGATCACGGCCTTAGTTGTCCCTTCTGACACGTTAGTGAAAATGCCAGTGAAAACAAAATCCAACTCTCTGTGGCTTGAACAATAGAGTATTTACTATTGTATCATACACCTCTTACATGCCACTTCTCATCTTCTCAGTGCATTGGGTTCTTCATGTCAGTGGGCCAGCAGACAAAGAACAGAATTATAGCCCCGGTTGGGTTAGTTGATTCCAAGTACATGAAAAACTGGGAACACTGCTCCAAAAGGGGGCAGGGAGGGTTCACTGGGGCATCTTTTGTTGCTTCCATGCCCTGCAATCATAGAAATCTTCCCATTTCAGGAATCATGGCCCAGCCAGGGCAAGGCAACAAGGGCTCAGACTTCTCAGGGATGAAAATCCAGGTCTTCCCACCAACTGAGCCAGTTCAAGGACTTGTCTGGGATGAGTGAAATCCAGCATGATAGAGGATGGCAAAAATGATAGATATGAATTATGAGCTCACAGCCAACTACAATGGCCGGGATCATCATCTGTTTCAGTAACCCTCTTGACTAGAGTCATTTCAGAGAATTTTCAGCTGACTGCCACCTTGAGGGGAATCTGCAATGAATCAGACTTGTACTTCTTCTTTCAAGGAATAAGGGCATCATGTTTTCAAAGGTGGAGGTCAAGAGGGGATTTGATTGAGGCAAGGAGTGGACTGTATCACAGACAGTATCATCCAACTTATTCTGGCCACAGAATAGAGATCCCTTGAGAACTAGGTGTGACCTGACTGCATCTCAGTTTATCCCTGCACTTGCACCATGCAAGCCTCCTCTCTCCCCCACAGTTTCCCTCGTAACACCATGCTCTTGGATACAGGAGGAACGGAGTTGCTACCCGTCCATGCAAAACTCAGAAGTCTGAGGCATTAACACACCATAGGCATATCTTTGATCAGTGGGAGATGAGAGTTGATGAATATATTATCCTCTCCTTTCTTCCCTAATGCCCTGACCTGAGATACAGTTTACATAGCTTCTTGGAGGACAGTCACACTAAAGTAACAGCCAACTTAATCACACTTTCTCATATCAGCTCTCCTCCCTGCCCTGCTTCAATTTAACAAAAGTAATCACATTTGTTCCCCGATATTAAATCCTTTAGCAAGGGGCATAATAGCTCTTTGCCTCATACTCTGCTTTTACTTTTCTCAGCAAACCAGAGATAAAAATTTCACATAACGAAAGGTATGGAATAGGAAGTTCCAGGGTTCAGATGGATATGTGCACTGTTTTAATCCTTCCGGTTTTCCATCTTCCAGTTTTGCCTTCACAGTTCATCTTTTCAGAGATTAATGCGGCTGTAGTAACACTATGCATCAGAAACTCAAACAGAAATGTTCAAATCTGTAAAATTGGGGAAAGGGCATACCCAGTCCTTTCTAAGATACAGAAGAAGTCACCCCAAAGCTCCCCAGACTTCTTCTCATATCTCATAGATCAGAACTGCATCCCATTTCCTAACTGGCAAGAGGAACTAAGTTTTTAGTCCAACCATAATTCATCCCTTAGGACCAGGGGTGACCCATCCTCCACCAAATCATGATCCTAAACAAGCAATAAAGTTCTATCGTCAAGAAAATTGTGAGGAAGTAATAGATGCTGGCATAGTTGGAATCCTTTTCAATACCCCTTCACCTTTGCCCATTTTTCACTATCAAGGCTAAATAAGCAAGAAGCCTACTGTCCAGCTTCCCTTGCAGCTAGTAGTGGCCATGTGATCTATTTCTAGACCTTTGCATATAAGGGGAAGTCTTCAGAGGCTTTTCCTTCTTGATAAAAGAGCTTACTCTTTAATAATGACACAAGACAACAACATGAGAACTCTCTCTCTCCATCCACCCACCCCCATCACTTCTGTGACTCATATCTTTTGACTGGGTCATGTGCGGACATGATACCCAGAGCTGTGACATTCATCTTGCAATTGTAGGGCAACAAGCTTAAGTAGAAAAGAGCAACAAGATGAGAAGGGTGGAGTAGAAAGAAGAAACTAACTCGGCTCCCTAATTGTATCCTTGAGACACCGAAGTAGCCCTGGGATTGCTTTATTCTGAAATTTTTTGTTATATTAGATAATCGCTTTTCTTATTTAGTCATTATTTCTTAGGTATTATCTTACATGGAGCTAAAAGCCTTTCTAACTGATAAAACAACAAACAGTGTCAGCCATTTTCCAGGAAGTATAGGCCGTATTTGCTGGCCCTTTCCTCTGACACCCAGGGCTCACTGTTACCGTGGCAATTATTGTACCACATTTTTTCAGTTAAATAGTCTTTTGAAATACATAAGGTGAGCAGACAAAGTCATGGAGAGTGCAATACAGGATTCCTGCACACAGGGCAATGGGTTGGACTAAGTGATCCTCAAAAATCTCTTACAACTTTGAAGTCTATGACCCCAATTCTTTTAATTAGAGTGTCCCTTTTTGTGTTTAAACAGAAGAAAGGATTGCTGACTCCTGATCTAGATGAGTTCAAACTCCCTGGAGTTGTTCAGGACATGAGCATGATCTAGTTGACCAACATTTTCCTGGTATGCAGATAACTATGAGAACTTTTGTCTGTTTACACGTTATGACATGGTAAATTGCCCATTTCTGATTAGAAGTGGGGAAAAACAACACAAAAATTGAATTTGTGCAAAATGTCCCTATTCTGTTTGTAATATGGGGAATTTCCAAGCTCAATTTCTATTTTGCAGATGATCTGGGGGTTATTTGCTATTCTGAACAGGCTTGTCCCCATTCTCCTTCAGCGATATGAAGAAGTGACTGTGTATAAACATTCCTTTTATACTGAAATAATATTAATAAAGTATTTCCTGTGATTATGGCTAAGAAGTCACTTGTTTCCATTCTCTGTGTATAGTAAAGGCACATGGAAAAATTCTTATCAATATGCTCTTCAAAGAAGCTTAGAACCCCCAAAACCTAAAACCTCTTCACAGACTGTCTTATCTGAGGAGTTAATTATAGTCTATAATTAATGAAGGCATTGTCATTGCAGAAAAGCAGAAAATAGAAGATTTTAAAAACTGACCCAATATCTCCCAAACAGAAACCATGTATTGGGAGCCAACCACACTTTAAATTTATAATACTCCTTTTGTATATAAATTGTTGTAAATATTTTGTCCCTCTTCATTGAATGGATTCCTGGTGGCAACCAGATAGAAGAATAGTATTGAGTACTCAGTATGTCACTTCATAGGTATTATCTAAATAAATGATCGTTTCAAAAATTAAAATACTGTAAAAAATTATATAATACATGCACATTGTAAAATTTTTTAACACTTTGGGGGCACAAAAATAAAAACATGAAAGCTCCCCTTTATTCCCAAGCCTAATTCCACTTATTCCAGATGGTAATCTCTATATCCTTTAATTTAGATTCATCCATATGCTTTTCATGTACACTTTCATAACTACACACATATATATACATATATATATATATATATATATATATTTTTTTTTTTTTTTTTTTGGACAGGACTGGGTTTGAACCCTCCACCTCCGGCATATGGGGCCAGTGCCCTACCCTTTTGAGCCACAGGTGCTGCCCCAAATATACATATTCTTACATGAATGTATAAGCAGACTATATTTTCATCTATTCTAGGATGCATTTTTATCAAATTTAAAATTTCTGAAATGAGGCTGCATCTTACAATAAGAGCCTTATACAGCGGGCACTTTATTTTCCTATTATTGACACATAAAGTAATGGTGCATCTTGTAATAAGTGGCATTTTAGAGTAACAAAATACAGGAGATATGGAGCATACACAATTACATAGATGTATGACTGTGTGGATTGCTAAGGACAGCTCTCGGGATGCATGGGCCTGCCTCATTCATTTTAATAGCTGTGCGATCTGTCATTATGTGACTGTACTCTCTTTTATTTAGCTGTATCCCTTATAGATGGGCTTTGGATTATTTCTAGATTTTCCCAGTGGAAAATGCTGCAATAACCGTCATTGTCTCTAAATCTCTGGTCCCACGTGTATATATTTGTGAAGGAGAGATTCCTATCTTGTAAGTCCTCAGAGGTACCCTGCATGGGGAGAATAAGTTGGCCACTCAGAGCTCAACCAGCTACATGTTCAACTCATGGCTCCCGGGCTGCCATGTTGAACAACTCGAGAGAATTCAAACTATTGTCTAGATAAGGGGTAGAAAGCATTTTTTCTGTCAAGTGTTAAGTAGTCAATATTTTCTGTTTTGTCTCTATTGCAACGACTCAACTCTGCTGATGTAGCACAAATGCAGCATAGCCAAATAGGTAATGAATGAACATGATCCAATAAAACTCTATTACAGACACAGGTCATGGGCTGGATTGCCTTGTGGCTGTAGTTTGCTGACCCTTGGTCTAGGTGAACAGTCCTTCTCAGAATTGTGCAGAGTTGTGCAATGCTCCCTTTATAGTAACCCTGCCTGGCTCCTTACCCTCAGGGTCACAACTTAGGACAAATCTCAGAGTCTTTCCCAGCTTAGTTTTTAACCTTTAAGGGTGAAATATAATGCATAATAATAAAATGCAATAGAACCTCCATAGTTGACCACTTCCCTCCATTGACCCCCTCCTTAAGTTGAACTCATTTTCATGCACTGGACATGAACCCCATGTATGTATCAGTACAGCAGGCCTAGTGCCTCATGTTGACTATCTCTGGATGTTAGCCTGTGTGTTATAGTCCTTTGGGTGGTCAGTTTACAGAAGTTCTGTATGTGTTATTGAATTAAAGTGAGTACCTGAGTATATGTATTCGTGATTCAGTTTCTTCCGACATTTACTAAGAACATTGTTACAGCACTTGTGAGAATTAATGAAATGCTGCATGTAAACCATTTGCAAGTACTTGGTAAGTGTTATCACTCTTTGACAACATTTGTTTTCTTTTACTGATGAGGAAGTTCAGAATTATCAATTCACAGAGCCCGGACACATATGAGGTCAGTCCATCCACAAAACCTGTGCCTCTCCTATAGTACCTGCTACTACTTAAAGAATCTGATCTCAGAGAGGCTGAAAGACTTCAACAAAATCCCACCTTGTCAGTGGTGGACAAAACAGTTGGTTCTGGATCTCAGAGTATCCAGCAACTCCACTGCCCACAAGAGGCAGATTCTGCCAGACCCAATCCTTGGAGCTTACCGAAATTCCCAGCCAGTGTATTTTCCTGTTATTTATGCTGATTCAATTAGATCCCAGTTCTACTACCTGGACGGAAGTGCAGCCACAGAAGTGTTGATAAAGCCGTCACAGTAAGATGGAGATAGTAAGTCTCATTAATATTAAGAAAAGAACTAGTTCATAAATAAGAGATGATCGAGTGAAATGAGAATAGTCTCTCCTCCAACTTTTAACAAATCTTATGTGCAAAACCATGTAATTTTCTTATGCATCCCCCTTGCCAGCCAGATGTATAGGATATGAACTGTGCAGGGGAGGATATGAATTAACATGCAGAACAAGCAGCTGGCAAAATAATTAGAGCCACGAGTCTTCCTCGGTCTTGTATTTTTTGGAGGAGTCACTAAAGGTGGAATCACAGGGTCCAGACCACACTGATTATGTAACAGGGTGGTCCTTGAAAAGAGCCTGAAAAGGATGAAGAGGTAAGAGGACTGTCCCCCAGGACTGAGTGGCAGGGCCAGGCCTGACCCATTGAACAGGAAAGGGACACCTTTGCAAGTGGGTAAGAGCTGGTGCTACCCCTTGTGTCACTACCTGCTCAGTATGGTCACCTGCCCCCTGCCCACTCTGCCCATGGAGGCAACCAGCCCCTCCTTCCCTCTCATAGCCATTCCTCCTGGAGGTGACTATACTCAAGGCCACCTGCAGGTTGAGGGTAAGTGGAAAATAGAAGTTTTGTTTTTGTTTTTTTTAAGGAGCTAAAGCCTGATTAACTAAGAGCCACTTGCAGAGAGGGTTCCTTTGGGTCCATATCCCCAGGGGACACCCAGCTGGATGCCTGGTGGGGATGGAGGGAGAATCTAGAGATCTAGAGATGCTTATCGATTGGAATTGATTGAAGCCACCAACAAAACATCCTTAAAAGAATGGGAAAGAGAGAAAGGAGAGAGGAGAAGGAAGTCAGAGGAGGAGAAGGGCAGGGAAAGGGCCAAAGATGCTTGGTCTGTGCACGGAGCAGAGACAGGTAGTGGAGGAACAGAGAGAGGAAACCCAGAGAGAAAGAAGGTGAAGATGGTGGGAGCACCTGGGCCAGAGAGATGAAGGAAACAGAGGGGAGAGGCAGGGAGAAGGGCGAGCAGATGAGAGGCAGCGAGACAGGCAAAGAACCAGCCACATGGGACAGACACACAGAAAGACAGATGGACGCAGAGATGGTGAGGCCCACACACACAGACACACGACACAGATGCAAGAGAGGATACAGCCGAGGCCAAGGAGAGACCCGGGGGACCAAAAATCCTCCCAGTCTCTCAAGAGAACCCACATTTCCCCTCAGTTAAATGTTCTTTCCCCTCTACTGAACTGGAACAGGAAAAAAAAATGTCTTTCTGAAGGAAATGTCTCCCGAGGTTCTGATAACCTGTTACTGGGAGGGTGAGAAATGTCCTTTGTCTCCTGGGCCCCTGCCAGCAACATCAGAGACGTGGGTTTGTTTCTGGACCCCAGCAAGCTTGGGAGTTAAGAGATGTTGTCCCTTTCTGAGCCCCAGGCTCCTTTTGTGGGAAATCATGATCAGAGCAGAGAGCTCTATCTACCCTCACAAAATAACTGAAAGGACTGGCTAAAACAATGCCATGAAAAGTACATCAGCCTCTCAGGACAGCCAGTGATGAAGGAAGTCGGGTATTCATTCTCTCCTCCTCCTCCCCCTCTCACTTTCCTTCTCTTTCCAATCCACCGCCACCTCCACCACACATTCACATCTGATTTCTATTCCAAAGAGACCTTGACTTCAGCCTCAGGTCATGAAATATTCAATCCACTTGGACATTTTTTAATTAATCTTGGGTTTGATCAGGTCATTGTGCTTTGGCGCCTGCCTCCACAGCCCCGTCCTGGATCCAATTAGCCAGCGCGGGGCACGGCCGCGGAGACAGAGACAAGAGCACCTACTCTCGGGGCCTTGGTTTGCTGAGGCATCTGCAAACATCCTCTTTGCCATCCTCCCTGCATGCCAGGGAAAGGCAGCAAGCGAGATAAGATCTGTCCTATAAGGCAGGCGAAGGGGAATTTTAAAGGATGCGAAAAGAAAAATGCAAACGAAAAGCCAGCGACAGCTCAGGCGGCAAATATCCAGATGATTAACAGGCTGGCTGGATCAGGGGTACAGATGTTTCATCAGAATTCCGTGATTGTCCTCACCTAACTCTTCTCAGCATCCCTACCTCCCCTATGGACTCGATTGTCACAGGATTCATTTGCTCTTGTTGACATTTTACTCTGCTTTAAAAAAAAAAAAAAAAGTGTGGTTTTCATTGCCTTTATTGCATGGCGCTAGCCTCACACATTCAGTCATCAGTAACGTTAAATGAATTGTTGCACCTAAGGTTTTCAACACAGCACCAGACACACTTTGTATTTTGATGAATTATTGTCATAATCATTGTCACCACGTTCATGCTGGGGACAGGTCTGATTTTCTGTTCGGCCTGTGTCACAGGGCACTCAGCTCTCAGTGGTTCTGAATAAGCTGTGGATCATTTCTGGCATTGAACACTGAGTACCGGATTCTCAAATAATCCACCACATCCCTCAGTAATCTCTCCTCTTTCATAAGCTCCTATTCAGTCAATCAACAAATATTGATCAGGTACTTACTGAATGCCAGGTATCGTGCTAGATGCTGAGAATTCCTAGGGAAGCAGGACAAAAATGGTTCTTGCCCTAAAAAAGATTATAATACACTAAACCACAGAACTGTGGCAGGTGACAATAGTAAATCTTTACAGAGCACTTACTATGGCCAGATATTGTTCTCAGCTCCATTAACCCAGTTAATCTTCCCAACTGGTCTATGAGGGAGGGAATTCTGTAACTCTCATTTGTCTATTTTACATATGCATAGATAGAGGCCCAGAGAGGTAGGTTAATCTGCCCAAGGCCACACAGCAGAGCCAGGATTTAAACAAAGGCAGTTTGACTCAATGTCCCTACAATTAAGCACCAAGCTATGCTGTTGATTTAGTATACACTGCCTTTAATTGTCAACACACTTTTGTTTGTTTCTGCAAGTACAGTTAAATTTCTAAAATTTCACAGATATAGATAACAGATTAGTGGATGCCAGGGGCTAAGAATAGGGAGAGCGGGGAATGATTGCTAATGAGTATGGAGTTTCTGTTTGAGATGATGCCAAAGTTCTACAACTAGATAGTGATGATGGCTGCAAAATATTGTGTATGTTTTAAAAAATATATTGTGAATGTTTTGAATGCCATTGAGTGGTACATTTTAAAATTGTTAAAGTGGAAAATTTTATTTTCGGGGAATTTTACACACACCTCCATTTTTAATCCTTTAATCCAGGCCTGCTTTACAACTTTTATAGCCCCGCAATGCCTGGAATTCAAAAGTTCCCAGCTAACATGTCTTGATCAGTTGACTGACTGCCTGTGGTTTTTGAAATAGAGGTTGCTTTATTTTATCATCATCACTTTTGTGATCAGGAAAACCACAGCCCTTTGGGAAACACAGAAGATCCTGGTCCCTATAAGAGCAACTGGAGCCGTAGGCAGTACTGACTCTGAGGGTGAGAGGACAGGTATTTGGTACCAATGAGGTGTTTGGTATCAGGGACTGGGGTAGAGCAGAGAAGGTGATTCTCAAGAAGCAGGTATACAAAAGGGCACGTTTACATCAGGGTGGAGGTGAGAAGGCAAAGTTCAGAGCCAGAGGAACAGCTCAAGGGGTCTGAAGGGCAAATCAGGGCTGAAAACAGAAAAGAACTTCAGTGCGAGGAATTGAAAGAATTTTAAGCCGTCTGAGAAAAATATTAATACTGTTAAAAAAAGTAACAGTAATATTAAGTCAGACTGTTAACGCTTTCCACATGCCAGAGGATGTTTCAGGGACATATACATATAACCCACATATTTTTATTATTATCTCTATTTCATAGATTTAAAAAAACTAAGTTATAAGGAAGTTAAGTGACTTGCCCAAGGTCACAAAGTTAGCAAGTGAAGGAACCTGGATTCCAAAGATAGACCTCTTCATCGTATGAAGTATGGAGTTAATCTGGAGTTAAGCCTCTGGCTCTGGGATCGGCACCTGTGGCTCAAGTGGCTAAGGCACCAGCCACATACACCAAAGGTGGCAGGTTCGAATGTGGCCCAGGCCCACCAAACAACAATGACAGCTGCAACCAAAAAATAGCCAGACGTTGAGGCAGGCACCTGTGGTCCCAGCTACTTGGGAGACAGAGGCAAGAGACTCACTTAAGCCCAGGAGTTGGAGGTTGCTGTGAGCTGTGATGCCATGGCACTCTACCCAGGGGGACAGCTTGAGGCTCTGTCTCAAAAAAAAAAAAAGAAGACTCTGGCTCTGCTGAGAGCCAACTGCTGGGCTGATGAAATGAGGGGCCCATAGGAGGTTGAGGCTTAAAGACACAGATGAAGCTGACATCTTAGCACCCTGGACTCGCAAACAAGAGAGTCTGTTATCAATATCAACCGGTAGAGAAAGGCAGAGATTAGTAGTTATATGTATGGAATGGGAAGCCCAGGCTTAGGTTTCAACTCTGCCACTTGGCACCCATGAAACCCTGGGCAAATAAATGACTCCATCTCTCCCTGCCTCAGTTTCCTCATCTACAAAGTGGGGATATAATGATACCTATCTCATAGAGTTGCTATGACAATTAAATGAGTTGACTTTTGAAAGAACTGAGTACCATACCTGGCACACAGTGAACGCTAAACAAAATGAACCCATTAGAGAAAAACAGCTGAGACTTTATGTATCCAGAGGGGGAAAGGGAGGAAGCAATGACCAAATTGGGGATTTTCCTATCTGCTATCATTTTTTTTTTTTTTGAGACAGAGTCTCACGCTGTCTGTACAAAGGGAACCAAATTCTTGTCTAAAAGTAAAATTGGTGGCTGGTGCCATGCTGAAACTTATATGTATGGCTGAAGCCACCCACCTGTGGGGGATTATCAGTTCCTCCTCATCCACGCTCGGGGAGGAAGGGGTTGCAGGTCCGCCAGCCTTCAGCTGCCTATGTGGCAATATTTAATTAATCTACTCATTTGATCCTTAGGTTTTCTCACAGGCCCCCTTTCCCTGGTGCTCCCTGGAGTTTGAATACAGTAAAATTCAGCCCTAATTAAAACTGTTGAAACTCCAGCAGTCTCCATTAATAAAACATCACAATGAGACTGGATTTCTTTTTTAACAGTCTTTTCTTTAAAACTCAGAGAGGGTGGGCAGAGTGAGCCCAAGCAGACAAAAAGAAAGATAACAAATTCTTTAGCTGAAGACTTTGAAGATGGCATTTCTAATTCACTCTTCTGATCTGGCGCTGGGAAGTCAATCTTATGTGGGGGAAAGTGCACTAGAGTCTGTGTACAAAGATTTCCTGTCACAAACTTTCAGTGAGACTTTAGCTGGCTAGATCTCCTCTCTGGCTCTTAGTTTTCACATCTGCAAAATGGGGGCACCAGATCAGCTTTAATATCCTTTAATATCTAAAAACATCAAGTTGTCAAGTCCTTGGATTTGGTCAAGTTGAGGAATTCCTGAAGCTGTGTTATCACCCTAAGAGGTTTAGTCACAGTCACGGGGCTTTGGGCCAGGGAAGCTTCCATCTGGCCACAAGGCACCAGACCAGAGACCAGAGTCCTAGTCCCAGGCAGGCCTGCAAGTCCAACTAAGAGGGCCTGTGAGGAGTCCTGGTTCAGGAATTGTCTGTATTGGTTGGATGGAATCAGCCAACCCATGTACCATCTGCATGACTTTGGACATACTGTGTGTCCTCTGAGTTCCTTCTTCCCAGGGTGGTCATAAGAATATGATTTATGTCAATTACACAGCACAGCACCTGACACATATTAGCCCCTCTGCCTTCTATATCTGGGTAGCTCTGGTTACTGTTAACGGTAGTATATAAAGAAACGGGAGAGAGAAAATACAAGGCAAAATCAGAAGAGACATGGAGATAACAACACACAGGACCAGTCTTCTCTGGGTGAAGCTCCTCCTTCCCAGCTGTAGGCCCTAGAATGGGGCTCCACTCGCTTCACCAGCCAGAGCCATGTGACACAGCCCCAAGCCAATCAGAGGCCATTCTCTCAGCCATTGTGATTGGTCCAGAGTTGGGCACATGACCAAAGTCTGCCTGCCCATGCTGCCAGGGTTGTACCCTGCAGACGCCAAGATTGCCCCTTTCCCAGGATCTGTGAAAAATCAAGTCACACCAATCATTCTGCATTTTTGTGAGATCTTTTGCAAATGTGCTACAAGGTCACAGGAAAAGGTCGCACTGCAAAGCAAATGGCTTTTGAGCAGTGCCTGTGGCTCATAGGAGTAGGGTACCGGCCCCATATACTGGAGGTGGTGGGTTCAAACCTGGCCCCAGCCAAAAACTGCAAAAAAACAAAACAAAACAAAGCAAGTGGCTTTCCACCACTGCTGTCACCAGCCAGCCCATAACTTCCTCCTTTTCCCTCTTGTCATTGCCCTCCTTCCCAGAATGACCCTGGAAATCTACCCAGGTGCTTCCAAGAATAACCCTCAGCCCCAACATCGACCACAGTGTTTTCCCAACAAAAACAGCTTTCTCTCTGGAAGAACAGCTCTAATTGAACCAGACGCACTCTGTCTCACTTCGTAAGTTAAGAGCAAGGCAAGCCCTCCATCAACTGAGATCATTATCATCACTGGCGTTCCTGGGCAGGAGGGTTCTAAGATCAATATATCTATTGCCAGCCCCCCCCCCATTTTGCTGAGGCTTTGCTCCCACCTCTGCAATCAACATCCCAGGCAGAGGGAAGAAAAGCTTTTCCACGCTGACCCCTGCAGCCAGAGAGATTGTGGTGCCCAGCCATCTCATTGGACTTAGGGGATGCAGGTCTTTGCTGCTACCAAAGGTTAAACACTCTAGGTGAGAACTAGAATTAATGACATAGCAATGTCCTACACCCACCATGGTTTCCTCCTGCTACTTAATAGAGTGGCTCATTTGAACTGTTTACCCCTTCATTGATGGCGATGGGCCTGCCTCTCCCCCCTACTGGCCCTTCCCTTTCTAGGAAAAGACAAGTTCGGCTTATAGAATTCTAATACATCATCCTGGCAGCAGGCGTCAATAGAAAGAGACAGATGTGAGAACAGAGCAGGAAGCCCCAAAGCCCCCACCCCTTCCTCCTCTTCTCAGCAAATCTACTCAGCCCTCCACCCTTACCCAGGGAAGCTGAGAGTTCATTATGAACAGCAGCCAAGAATCAATAAATACATGGCTGAGATTTCAGTCACCTACTGTGGCTGTCCTCGCCACCAACAAAGTAATTGCAGGGCCCCAGACTGGGCAGCGGAGGCTTGAGGGTCAGAGACGTGTGGCAGGGAGCTCAAAGGAGCTCTTCAGCCAGAATGATCTTTTTATAAAGCAAATTTGATCATGTCAAACATCTCCACCTCACTTAAAACTCTTCGGTGGCTCCCTGATGTTTCTAGAACGAAGGCCAAAACATTTACCGTGGCTTGCAAGATTCTGTGGGGTCTGGCCCCTGCTGACCTCTCTGATTTCGTATCCAAACATGCCCCCCTCATTCTTAACTCCTCTGGCCACACTCATCATCTTTCTTTCAGTTGCTTAATGGGCCTCCAGAGCTCAGATTTAGCTTTAGCTGCAATATCACCTCTTCAATCTGCAACAAATCCTGCTATAATCTAATTTTACAGCCTCTCATAATTGTCCTTCATCACGTTTTTCCTAGCTTGCAGGTTTATATTTGTATACACATGTATGTGTATCAAGTGATTAGAATGGTGCTCTAATTGCCCACTGTTATGCAACTGTGTGTTTTGGTCTCCAAGTATCCTCAGTTTCTAGCACACCTGACATAGAACAGAAAACCAGTAGACATTGGCGGAATGAATGTGTGAATGAACAAGTTATCAAGTAGGACATATTCCAAGAACTAGAAACTGTTCAGGGGGGTTAAAGCAGGGAACATGTGGAGCAGGATTGGAGAAGAGACAGGAAAGTTATATGAAATAGATCCCAGAAAAACCATTATTCAGCACCTTCTGTATGCCAGGAACTGTTCTAGGTAGGGATACAGCAACGAATGAAAGACAACATGCTTTGCTTTCATAGAGCTTCCATTGAGGCCATTGCTCCCTGGCGTGGCAGGACACCCACAGAGCAATCTCCATTTGGAGTGTTATTCTAAGCTGTGGCAAAAATAGCCAGGTGTAAGGCAGCCGCCCATGGGCAACCTCCGAGCTGGGCCTTCACCCATGAGGAAGCCAAAGTAAACACTTCAAGACTCCCCCAAAATAAATCCACTCCACATCTTCTTGGTAAGAATTGGATGGTTTCCTCCAGACTGAGTAGAAAAATAGGGAAGATGGATTAAATTCCATACCATATAATTTGAAACACCGTTGATTTCCTCCATTAAACACCTCTACTCTTTTCATCAAGTTCTTCACCCCTACCAGCCACTTCATCCCGCTTCTCCCCTCCTCCATTGCTTCCAAAATTTCTCTCTCCTAAACAGTTCAGCATTTATCTTTCACTTGAAAATGTGCCTGTCAGTGACTATCTACCACAGTGGTTCTCAACCTTCCTAATGCCGCGACTCTTTAATACAGTTCCTCATGTTGTGCTGACCCCCAACCATAAAATTACTTTCATGGCTACTTCATAACTGTAACTTCGCTACTGTTATGAATCGTAATGTAAATATCTGATATGCAGGATGTATTTTCATTGTTATGAAGGGGTCGCGACCCACAGGTTGAAAACTGCTGATCTACCATGTCTCAAACATGCCCCTTGAGGGCCTTGATTTATGCTGTCACATCAACACTGATCTGATTCGGGGGACCCTCTTATGAAGGGTTTGAATTTACCAGTGGACCGGCGCTCTGGGTGGGAGTTGCTGTTATGTGGGAACTTATTCCTCACGTAAGGATTTGGGCTTTGGTCCAAAAAGTCGTGTGAAATATACAATGTGCTCAGCAGATTCTGCCCCACTGTACCTGGGATTTTACCTCAGCTGCCAGGAAGAATCCAAATGCAGCTGGAAGTGTCCTTAACTGGCCCAGCTGCACAGAAGATTGTGGGAGTTGCGTGGAAAGGGAGCAGCTGTAGCTTCAAAGAACCTGCAGGCAGCTTTAAGCATGTTAGACACACAGCCCTACAGGTGTCTTCCTGCAAGACATAGAACTGAGGTCACTTAGGGATGAATGCACCTCTAAGCTAAAGCCAAATGTCTGCTTCCCACAGGAGGAGGATATGGTTGTGTCCTTGAGAAAAGTCTATAAAGTACAATTGCCCTTAAGATACTTTCTCACTGATCTCCTCTCGCAACTGATACCTGCAGCCAGGGTTCAGCTTGCCAGTGACATGCTTCACATTGCAGTGTGGAGTTGTGCAGTGCAGTAATCCTGTCTCTCATATCTTGGATCCAACCTCCTATGGCAAGGACGAGGGGGCCCAATGAGTTAATTGTTAATAATCATAGTGCAAAAAATAATAATCACAGCTACCATTTATTGAGAACTTACCAAGGCAATCACTTCACATACACTATCTCAGTTAAGCCCCACAATAATCAGATGGGATGGAGAAAAGTATCATCATTTGACCAGTGAGAAAACCACAGCTTAGATCTGCTTTCAAGTTCTAGATTCCCATTTAAAAGCTGTGTGATGTTGAGCAATTACTTACTTAACCTTCCTGCTAAAGTAGCTTTTATTGAATTGAGAGGCTTGCAAAGTCTTCCTTGGAAATACATCTTCCATCCTTATTCCCATGCCTCCTAACCAACCTCAAGGTGACTCTTAGACCATTCTCTGGGAAGGAGTGGCAGCTGTGTCATCCACTATGGAAATTATGAAGTTGGGCAACTATGCAGTGTCCTGCAGAAACCTCTCTGCTCCTGGCTGGCCACAGGGAATTTACCTCTGCATTAGTTAAAAACTTCCATGGTTCCCCAAGTGAGCATCTTAAAAGGCCAATCTGACTCCATCTCTTGTGCAATTCAAAACCACCATTGGCTTTCTTTCAACTCTAGAACTAACTGGTAGCCAGCAATAAAAATGAAATACAGCAAACATTTGCAGAGGGAAAAGATAAGGGCAGAGAGAATTTATGTTAGCTTATGGGAGTTAGTAAGAACTCTTGGTAGCAAGGGGTGAAAAAGAAATTGAATTCAGTGAGCATCATCCCAAAAGAACAATTTAGTGGGTCACTTAAGGAGACTGCAGAGAGCATGGGGTAGATTGGCTTCAGGTGCTACTAGAACCAGGCGCTCGAATGCTGCCAGGCCTCTCTAGCTCTCATTTCTGTTTCACACTGAGGACTGCTGTCATCTTTCCCTTTCTTGTGGGCCCTCACCCAGTGGAAGCCTGGCTATGGCAGCTCTGTCTGTATCACTTTCACTGGAGCAGGTGACCAAGAGAGGAAAGTGAGTTCTATTACTTTAGACTGAGTTGAAGAATTTGCAGAAAAGAATTTGGCTGGACTGTCCCCCCCCCCAAACACACACACACACAAAAGCAACCTATAGTAATCAGGAATAATTGAGGCCCCATGGATAAAACACAGTCCCATTGTAACAGTGGCTTAAAACTAGTAAACTGTTTTTCTCCCACTTAATGGTTCAGAGGCAAGCAGGCCAAGTTTGGTGAGGTGACTCTATTTTGTCCTAGACCCAGGCTCCTTCCATCTTTTTGCTCTGCCATGTCTGCAGATTTGTCTCACTTGCTTGGCCTAAGAATACTCACTAACACATCTGCCATCCAGTCAATAGGAAGAGGAAAGGTGAGTGAACAAAGCAATACTTCTCTATAAGGGCACAAATGAAAAGTCCTATACAGTATGTTCAATTCTACTCACATCCCCTTGGCCAGCCTGTAGTCCCATGGCTATACATAGTTGCAGGGGAAGCTGGGCAATGTAGTCTTTAATATATCTGTGCCATTCAGTGACACACTAAAGACTAGGGCCTTTACTTATACAGTAGAGATGGGGGAGTTTGTACATCTGGAATTAATGGTGTCTCTGCCACCACAGCCACCCAAGAATGAGAAGGCTCTGGAAACAAAACACAGAATACTGCCTAGAACACAGAACATGGAACATGTTCCATCTCTCCATCACTCTTCTCTGCCTTTGCGAGGTGTCTGCTTCATTATTCTTTCTCTTTTCAGCTTTCTGTGCCCCTTCGTGACCAGGGCAGGTAGACTATAACCACCTCATCATTTCTAGGATTATAAGATACAGGGAAGTAAAACAAGACCAGCTAGCCCTTCAACACAAAGGAAACTTGGAAAGAGCATTCTCTGCTAAGTTGAGTTATGATTTAACCCTGATCAAGAAAGGGGCAAATAAGAATATAATAAGGCCAAGGTATTAGCTTGCACGAAATAAATGTAGAGTTATCTTAATAAGAAGAATATTAAATTCTCATGCATTTGAGAAGGATATGTATGTGGCAGGGGTATGTTTGGGAAGTAAATTAATTCTTAGGGTGATGTGATGACATCAGTTTCATTTTAAATACTCTGGAGAACAACCAGCCGCAGATACACATAGCATAAGGAGATGCCCCAATCTATCCACAGGATAAAAGAGGTCCCCACAGTCCAGCCAGCTGGCCCCAAGCTGGAGCTGCTCTCAATAGGCATCAGTAACTAAGGGGCAAGAGAGGAGCTCCTGAATGTCTGTTACCTGAGACTGCTAAATCTGCCAGATCCCAGAAACGACTGGTATGTATAGAGACCTCATTATTCCAGGGGAGTGGGAGGTGGATTTGAAAGCAGATGGGAAAAAAAGAGGGTGAGCGGTTCTCTTGGGATGCGGGGGCAAATGGAGAAGATGTGGGAAGGGTGAGGGAGAAGGAAGAGCATTAGCCAGGGAGGAAACACCCACACAAGACCTACTGTAATATCCAGGCCACACACACTCTGAATGCTGCCCATGGTCAAGGTGATCAGACTAAGGCCCAGCTGTCCCCAGTACTATATAGATTGGCACGCAAGACCTAAACCCTATAGACAGTTGCCATTTAAACTGAATCTTTGAGTGAAAAACTGCTCAGACTTCCTTCAGAGGCCAATATGTGTGTATTTGGGAAGAGCAGGCAAGTTGTTTCCAGAATAGGGAGGGAAATACCCCACCACCACCACCACCAGGCATCTGAACATCTCCATCATGAACTGGGAGATGGCAGGAGGGGCCAACTTGGGGGCCTGTTGAGAAGGTAAAGTAGCATCTGCAGACCAAGCCAGATGCCTGCATGCTTTGGACATTAGCCAGAGACCCACTGTATTTCTTTGCTGGTTGCCACAACAGAGCAAACTAGGTGGCTTAAACAACAATAATTTATTTTCTCACAATTCTGGAAGCCAGAAGTCCAAGATGAGGGCATCAGCAGGGTTGGTTTCTCCTGAAGCCCCTCTCCTTGCCTTGCTGGTGACCACCTTCTCCCCGTCTTCACGTAATATTCTCTGTGTGTGTGTGTGTGTCCTCATGTCCTCTTCTTATAAGGACACTAGGTGACTGGATGAGGGCCCAGGTGACCTCTTCTTAATTACTGCTTTAAAGACCCCATTTCTCAAGACATGATGAGGTTAAGACTAAGGGTAAACTCAACATGTGAGGTTTAGAAACACACAATTCAGCCTGTAATAGTCAGAATAAGAAGCCAAAAAGGGAGCTAAACAAGTGATTTCAAATGTCAAATGTGAGACACAAGAAGAAATTTAACTCTACTCTTTCTCAGCTTCAAGGGGGAAAGACTTGGGGTCAGTCCAGTTGGGGGTAGATGTCCATTCCTGACCTATGCCCAAGAATGTGAGCTTAATCACACAAACACAAATGCCAAGACTCTGCCAGGGATGGTGGCAGCAGCTCCCTGACTGAGGGCTGAGTGAACGCTTCATCTCACACTCCTCAGTAGGACGTGAGGAACCCTTCGCAACCTCCCCGCTCCATCCCCACCTACCCCGCCACCTCCCCTGACACCTCTGCACAAACTCTACCCTTCATCCACGCCAACCTCACCTCACCTCACCACACTATTTCAGGCCTCCAGGGCTCTGTGCAGGACTTTCCCTCAGCCTAAAAAGGCTTCCCTCTCCACCCACTCTGTCTGCCTGAAAAGTCCCCACTTCAATTTACATTTCAAAGCCCGACTAGAGAATTTCCTTAGGAAAACTTTTCCTGAGCTCGCAGAGTCTGTCTTCCTCCTTTGTTACTCTCTTGCCTTGTTATATACCCCTAAGAACACTCTGTCACAATTTTTCTTAGATTGTCTTTCTCTTGATGTCCACTGCGTGTTCCAGGGGAGCAGAGCAAACTTAACCCTACCTGCTCCAAAGTCTAGCACAGGGCTTGTATGGTCTGCAATAATTTTGTGACTCTCGGGAATGGATAAGTGAATATTATTATCAACTGGGTACAATGGATTATATAGTTTATGTATAAAACACAATTCCCCCCCCTTTAGGAAAATTTGAGTGACTGAGGAAGCCATAAACGTGACTAATGATCATGGGAATAAAGATATAAACCAAGGGCTAAGGAAGTGCAGACAGTTGCCATTTAAACTGGGAGAATTGCAGAAGGCTGCTGGGTAGAGGTGACTTGGAGTGTAGTTAGAAAGGCTGATGCCAGGGGATGGTAACTTGGAGCGGGAGTTGGAAGGAGAAGATCAAATTGAAGAAAGAGCATGAATAAGACACAGAGAAGGTTGGCCAGGCATGGTGGCTTGTGTCTGTAATCCTGGTACTCTGGGAGGCTGAAGCAGGAGGATCACTGAGCTCAGGAGTTCAAGACTAGCCTAAGGAAGAGCGAGACCCCCATCTCTACTAAAAAAAAAAAAAATAGCCATGCATTGTGGTGGGCACCTGTAGTCCCAACTACTCAAGAGGCTAAGATAAGAGAATTGCCTGAGCCCAAGAATTTGAGGTTTCTGTGAGCTTTGACACTACAGCACTCTACCCAGAATGACAGAGTGAGACTGTGTCTCAAAAAAAAAAAAAAAGAAGACATGGAGAAGGGACGATGCCAGGCTTGCAGATGCAACATGGAGTGGTGATAGGGACACCCGGTCTGAGGATACCAGATGGGGCAGCATCATTCAGTGTTCTGAGAAAAGTAGTCACCCACCATGCCTGGAACAAGGGAGAACAATGCTTGGGGTCGTGAGGAGTCTTGAAGCCAAAGAAGGCAAGCCCTCAGAGTCTGCTTCACGCTCTCCGCTGAATGAGAGAGAGGGAGAGTGGCCCATTGAGCCTGGAATGAGACACTCGCCTCCCACCTCGTGCTTTTTATTAACCTCTGTGACTTCAAGTGGCAAGTCAGTCACCTCTCTGAACTCCAATTGCTTAACTTAGAAAAGGTGACGATGCCTCTACAGGACTCTTGCGAGGATTAAAGCTAACTCAGGTCAAATGTCTAACACATGACTGATGTCTAACACAGTCAACAGTGGCCATTACAATTTGTTTTGGTTTTTTTAATAAAAACATGTTTGTCTTATCCCCTCTGTCTTGGAACTATAAGTTCCTGGAGAAGACTCGTGGCCCATACTGTCCGGCATATAGCTATGCTTAATAAACATGCGTTTCATTAATGATTGTCTAGAATCCTAGAATTTTCATACCAGGAGATATTTTAAAAATCAACTAGTCCAAGCCCCCAACATACACACAGAGGAAACAGCTCAGAGGAGATTAAACCAGTAGTTCGGAGCCTGCATGTTCATTTTGACTCCACCATGTGTAATTGTACCTGTTGGTTAGCCTTGCTTACCCAGTGTCCTTACTGATAAAATGTGGGCAGGCTTAGTAGCTATTTTGTTGGATGGTCAGAAGGATAAGATGAGTAAATACACAGGAAGCATTAAAACTAGTATCTGGCTCATAATAACCGTCAATAAATGTTAGCGATTCTATTACCATGGTGGCGATGTGCCCAAGGCCACATAACCAGTTAGAAGTTGGCACATCACTGCCTCTGATGGGACTAGCAGCTCCTTATCTTAGTTTCTAGGGTGCAGAATTCACATAGAGCACCCATGTCCTGACAAGGCCCAGGCTGACCACGATCCCTGGAGAGAACTTCCCAGCCAATCTGATCATCTGCCACACCAAGGTCTTGGCCAGCTAGGAGTTTCACCCCCTCTTAGCACCTTCTCCTCTTACAACATTCTAAACTGGCTGAACTACTTCCTCTTCTATTATTTAGATCAGTAGCTCTCAGCCGGGGTAAGTTGGCCTCCAGGAGACTGGAGATTTGGCAATTTCTGGAGACATGTTCAGTTGTCTAAATTGAGGTGGAGGAAAATGCTATAGACAGCTAGTAGGTAGAGAACACAGATGTTGCTGAACACCCTACAAGGCACAAGACATCTACCATGACAAAGAATTATTCAGTCCAGGCTGTCACTGTGCTGGAAGACCCCAATGTAGATGTATATGCATTGAGGTACAAGTGTGTATCTGTTTTACATCTGTCTATAGATGCATGATTAGCAGGCTGTAGAGAAAAAGTAGCTCTGGAACTAGAGAGACCAAGGTTCAAATTCCAGTACTGACACTTACCAGCTGTGTGTCCTTGGACATGATACTTAACTTCTCTGAGCCTCAGTTTCCTTGTCTGACATCTAGAGATAACTATGCTGTAGTGAAGTTTTGTTGATGATACCCAGAGAGCAACTGGTGGGTACTAAAGACATACGGGGCAGAGAGTATATGGTAATCACTATTGTTCACCCCCTCCTTTTTATAAGATATGTAAAATGTGAATACTTGACATTGGTGGTGGGGACTGAGCCAGAAGGGGGCTGACAGGAGACAGATTAATGGATGTTGATGGATTGGATAGAGCCAAAGAAGGAACCAAGGCAAGAGATGGAAGCTGGCCAACATGAGTAGGAAGCAGTGGAGGCAGAGATGGCAGAGAAGAATCCATATAGGTTTAGGAAATATCATTCACTTATTGTAAAATGTTACAGGCCAGGCTTGATGGTAGGCATCATTCATTAATTCATTCAGTAAAAATGTGGTGAGTGCCTACTATGAACTAAGCAGTGGACAGACACCACCCCCATGTTAGTCATTTGTTCATATCTTTACTTAATCTGCAGTTATTCAACGTGCACCTGCTCTGAGCCAGGCTGTTGCCATTTAACACGCATCACTCCCTCCCCTCCTTATTCGTTCACTCACTGATTAATTCATTATTTAATTCATTCATTCAGCAGTTGTTTGTAAGAACTAATGCCATAGCAGAAATTACGTTATTACCTTTTGATAAAAGATTAAAATCTCTAGAAAGGGAAGCAGAGGTGGGTCATGTACAGATCTTCATCTAGGATGGGGACCTTGAAGGGAAGCAATTATTTTGGATCTCATGGGATTATGGTACTTAATGATCAAGGCTTTGTGGAGAGAAGATGTAAATTGAATGACTGGCTTGAACTAGAATGGACAGGTGTTTGTCCAGGATGTGGTTGCAGAGAACATAAGCCACTACAAGATCTCTGTGTGTTATGTATTTCTTCGTGCATGGAGAAAGTTTAAAATCATTGAGAAGACTGAAGAAAGAGCTTTGAGACTGAGCTTCTAGGAGTAACTCCCAAAGTAGCACAGTAGAACTGAGCCCCCAAAGCTACTCTGCTCCCACTATAACAAGGAAGCTGCCTGCCAAATTAGGAATCTGCAGGCTATGGGGCCAAGTCACCAGGCTATAGGTTACACCAGCAAAAAGGGTACCTCCCTTCTTACTTAACTCTGTTGAATTTCAATTTCACATGCATCTGTTAGTTCGAAACCCTCTCGGGGAGATGCAGTTTATATAGTTCCAGGGGAAACTGCATTTTGAAAGGGAGCAGGAATGAAAGGGGACTGAGCCAATCTATAGCTTTCCTTGGGAGAGGTTACATTGTATATGTGTGGCAAACTGGATTCTGTAACTAAACCTAATTCTATAAATTGCCATTGCAATTCACGGTGCTACAGGTGGTGTACTTTCCTTTTAAAAGTTTGGCTGAGTATGCTAATGACTCATTTATCCAGAAGCCTAACTAAATCATACTTCCCATGGCTAAGGACCAGGAACTTATTGTTTTGGCTTTTTTTTTTACTTCTCTGGCAATCCCTCTAGTCAACCTAGTTTGGGATTTCTAAGAAAAACTAACTCACATCAAATGACTTGGTTAACCCTCCCGAGAATGTATGTAATTTTGAAAGAAGACAAATTTCCTATAACCAGGAAAAGTGGAAGATCTAACATCAGAAGCACAGTGTTCTTTAAAAAAGGAGGGTCTTCTAGTTTTTTTGAACTACACCAGGTGGGCACCATTCATTTCACTTAAGTGTAGTCAGATCTTCCCATAAGAGGTTTTAGGAACTCTTCCCTACATTTAAGTAAGGAATATCAATACTGTCAGTGACTAACTGGCTATCTGCAGGGTTGGAAATGAGACCCACCTCAGATTAAAAGAAAAAAAATAAGAGTTCCTGGAATCTATTAATGTTAACCACTAACAAAGTCAACTCACGGGGACCAAACACCCACAATTACCATTTCAGGATGATGCGGAATCTATTAATGTTAACCACTAACAAAGTCAACTCACAGGGACCAAACACCCACAATACCATTTCAGGATAAGAGTTGGCTACAAAATGACACAAGAGCATCAATATGGATCCCTACTCAGTCTGTGTCAGAAAGTCTTCTCGAGAAAAGTGATGCCTTGGTCAGGATCTGAAGGATAAGTCAGCCCCCACAGAGGCTGTGGAGAAGGAGGCTGAGAGACCTGGCACGTCTAGAGAACTGAAATGTGATCAGGGTGGCTGGAGCACAGGAAACAGGGTTTCTGGCTCAGAAAGTGGGAGTTCCCTGCACAGGGGAGACTATTCCTTTCAAAAAGGCAATATCAACAGATACCTTGGAAGGGCAGAGAGACCTGACATAAGCTGTCCCAGGGACGAAGCTGCAACTACGCAGTGTCCTGCTAACTGGCTGTATTCAAGATGAACAAATGGGAGGAAATGGCTAATCTGATAGGCCTGAGATGAAATGGCTCTCTCAGGTTCATTCTAGAGAAGAATCTGAGAAGCACAAGCTTTCAATGTGCCTGTGAAAAGAGCCCACACAGAATTCTTACTACTGCAGAATTCTCCATCAGAGGCACACAGAACACGGGGAACACAGTCAATCGTCCATCAGCACTGCACGGTTCTTTTTAATCTCCATCTTCATTCCTGCATCCAGTCCAGGCAAAAGAGGGACATAGGAAAGGTGGAGACCGGGATGCTTGTGCATATGCGTTCACAGAAACACACACAAGAACACACACACACACAGGCTCAGCATGAACACCTCCTATGACCCACTCCCAAGCTCCATCCTGAGCTCAGCCCTCCTGGTTTCTGACTTCCAGGCAGGCTCTCCCGTTTCCATCTGACCTGACCTTCCAGGCTACCTGCATCTCCTCAGCAACACCTTCACTGCCCCTCAGTCATGACTTGAATTTTCCTTCCAATGAGGCCGCCTCGAAAGCTGCTTTAATACACACCCTCCTCAGTTTGACCTGCAGAGAGCTTTGTGATGAAAAATTGTACATCTCAGAACCTTACTTTGGCCTCTACCCTTTCCTAGTGTTGTGAACTTAGGCAAGTGGAAACCTCCTTGAGCCTCAGTTTCTTCATCTGTGAAATGAAAACACCAATCTCAGCACTGCAAGGAAGATGAAACGGGAGAAGCATGTAGTGGATTCCTTATAGTACTCAGCATACAGAAAGTGCTACGTAAGTAAAACTTCCTTCCCTTCTCTCCTCACCAAAAGTAGTAGTTTTCTCATGATCACTTGTCTGAAATTAAGTCATTATTATGATGATTATGGTTTTCTTTAGTTCTTCTGATTATGTTGAGCAGAAACTAGATAAGTAGCACTTGTTTAGAATTTCTTGCATTTTTAGTAATTCTAAGAATAGCCATTGCTACACTAATAATACCACATATCTGATTTCTCCCCTGATTACTCTCAGAGAGTATGATGTTTTTATGTAGCTGGTTGTTTAGGGGATTGTTTCTTTGTTTTATACTCTTTCTTGCTGCTTCTATTAAGAATTTATCTTTAAACTATCACAATGACAATGTTGAATGAAATGTAAGAGCATTTAAGTGAGTTGCTCACGTCACTCAGCAAAGCCACCAGCTATAGCCCACTATCCCAAAGGTTCTCCCTCAGCGGTGGCACCCCCATAATAGGGACCACTGGGAAATGTGGGGAGAATTTGGGGCTGTCCTAGTGACTGAGGGGATACTACTGACAGGGAGTGGGTCAAATAATTTGCAAAACAATCTGTAGCATGCAAGATGTATCTAGCCCCAATGCCTATAGTGTCACAAATGCTGGATAAAGCCCAGTGAAGTCACACAGAAAAGTTCTGGGGAAATGAGCTAGGATCAAGTGTTTATTTCTACTCAGAGCAGTTTTATAAAGTTTTTAAATATGCACAAAAGACATATAACAGGTATGAATTTAACTGTTATTCTATAAACTAAGTGAACAAAACCATCATAGTACTTTATTTTCTCTAGATCCAATTTTAATCCCAGCCTCATTCCATTGGTCAGTCAGGAAATTAAATCCTAGTCATTATCAGAGCTTCACTGACTCCCAAGGATTAGAAAGGAACACCAATGTTCTTAGAAAGCACAGAATATTCTGGATGGTCTCAAGCCACTTAGCCTTCTGGAGTCAGGCAGCTCTGCTACCAAAAGGTCTTGCTTGGCTATGGGAGTCCCAGAGGGGGCTGGAAGTCCAGTGCCTAAGTGTACCTCACCAGTACACCTGACCAACCCTGAGCTCTCAACTCCCAAGGCCTTCTGAGGGAGCCAGCCACAGATTCCAACCTCTCCCAGAACCTGCCCACTTCCTGGACTTGAGATTCACTCTTCTATTCTCTCTGCCCTTCTCGTTTCTACTCCACCTCCCCCCAAAAGAATTTGTCTCCCTCATTCTCACTTTTTGAAGGCCCACCTAGCAAGTTTCCTCAATAAACTTGGAGTTTCAGGAGTAAAAGTCAGGAGAA
Organism: Galago senegalensis; assembly: GCA_963575145.1. Taxonomy (NCBI): domain Eukaryota; kingdom Metazoa; phylum Chordata; class Mammalia; order Primates; family Galagidae; genus Galago; species Galago senegalensis. The sequence continues at coordinate 2,059 of CAUYTI010050508.1, read as the reverse complement.
CAGTTTATCTTCCAGACAAAGACACAAAAAGGACTGGCTACCTTCTTAGAAACTATCTTCTTTGATCCATCCTAAGAAGTATATTTTTGATGTTATGAAGCATCTCAATATTGATGGCATCTTACAATAGCTGTTGATCATTGGCAGTCAGGACATAGTTATTATTTCCTGTGCATGTTCAAATTTGGTTGTCACTCCTGAAGGCATGGCAGGACACCTGAGACCCCGAGACTCCTTGACTGTTCAGTGGAGGGACCATCTAAGAAAGGGAGATGAGTCTTAGTTGTTATCTGAAGACCTTTCATTGTCACATGCTGGTACGACTGAAAACTATGACAACATCAAAACTTGTACAATGGGTGTATGAGGACTGAAAGAAAATCCCAGAGACAACCATGAAGGATCCTTCTGAGAAAAGCCACATCACCAACACTCCACAGAGCACAAAGGCTGATACCATGTCATGTACACAGACACCAGTGAGCACAGATTACTCTGAGTTCAAAAGCGATCCGCGCAAGTCATTGAACATGAAGAGATTTCAAGACTACCCTAAAGAATTATTTGCTTAAATTTTCATTTTTATGTATCTACACGAGTGATATGTGTTCAAATCTAGGTCTAAAGGCTAACAGGTTCTTTTCATGAACATAAAATTAAATTCTAGATGACAAGAAACACTGTGTCTCAGGTTACTGGGTAGTATATTTTGTTTTTAATTAGTGAAACACAAAATAGTGGTACACCTGACAATCGGTAGAATTCAGTGAGATAAAGGACTAGGAATGCAAAGCACAAATGAAGACTTCAATAGATGATCCAAATCCAACCACACCCTGCCCAGACAGGACCCTGGCTCAGCTGGGAAGGAGCAGCTCAAACCGTGTCATTCAACCTTTTCTATCTCACACTTGAACCTATAGTTAAACGTCCACACTTAAATTATGTTGATTAAAAAAAAAGAAAGAAAAGTTAAAAAAAAAAAAAAAAGAAAGTACTTACTATGCTTCGAACTTCTTTTGAAAATAATTTAATGATCTTTAAAAAAAAAAAACTGCAGCACACCTAAGATCCTCTCTTGGCACACTGGTTGAAAATCACTGAGCTACAGGGTGGACAATTGAGATGTCCCTGAGAAAACACAATGGTGTCATCAGCGAAGTCCAAACTTCACCTGTGGTCAACACTTTCTAAATTCTGGCCTTGAGTACCTGAAACCCTGCCTGAGCCCTCTTAGGATGGCTGGACAAAGAGAAGAAAGACTGAACTTCGAGCTCCCACACAGCCAGTCCTTGACTGGAACACAGCAGAGGAAGGAGCTATCCACCAAGTGACCTCAGAGACCCTGGCTGGATGTGAAGTGCTCAAGTTGATGATTGTATTTGCTGAACACCACTTATGGTTCACGCCTTCCCTGACCATCCATTTGGAACAAGATGCTGCCTTTAGAAACCTGGGTGACTGGCTCCACATGACCTCCTAAAACATATCTCCTGTCCCTGTCTTTCCTAAACCATGTTCAGCAGAAAGAGCACAGGCTTCAGAGAGGACCAGGACACACCTACTTTTTCATCCCAACTTTGACAGGTATTAGTCATGAAGTGTAAACAAGCTACTCAATCTCCTTTGGAGCTAGGTTCCATTCTTTCCCTTTCTTCTTTCTTTACTTCCTTTCTTTCTCCCTCCTTTCCTTTCCTGTCCTTTCTTTTCCTTTCTTTCCATTCCCTTCCCTTCCCTTCCCTTCCTTTTCTTTCTTTTCTTTTCCTTCCCTTCCCTTTCCTTTCTTTTCTTTTCCTTCCCTTCCCTTTCCTTTCTTTTCTTTTCCTCCCCTCCCCTTCCCTTCCTTCCCTTCCCTTCCCTTCCTTTCCCTTCCTTCCCTTCCCTTCCCTTCCCTTCCCTTCCCTTCCCTTCCTTTCCCTTCCCTTCCCTTCCCTTCCCTTCCCTTTCCTTTCCTTTCCTTTCTTTTCTTTTCCTCCCCTCCCCTTCCCTTCCTTCCCTTCCTTTCCCTTCCTTTCCCTTCCTTCCCTTCCCTTCCCTTCCCTTCCCTTCCCTTCCTTTC
>CAUYTI010050505.1:0-10080 GCA_963575145.1 Galago senegalensis | reverse complement strand
TGGCATTACAGCTCACAGCAACCTCCAACTCCTGGGCTCAAGCGAGTCTCCTGCCTCAGCCTCCCAAGTAGCTGGGACCACAGGTGCCCGCCACAACACCCGGCTATTTTTTGGTTGCAGCCGTCATTGTTGTTTGGCGGGCCCAGGCTGGGGATTCGAACTCGCCACCTTAGGTGTACGTGGCTGGCGCCTTAGCCGGTTGAGCTATAGGCGCCGAGCCAAATCAGCTTTTTTTTAAATCTTACACATAATAAGGGAAAATATGCAATCTTTAACTATCTCTTCATGGCTAATTTCGCTTACCACAATGTCTTCTAGTTCCATCCATGTTGCCACAGATGACTGGACTTCATTTTTTAATGGCTGGATAAAAGCTTCCTCAAGCTTCACCCTTTATATTTTGTACTGACCTACATAGTATTCTATTGTTTGTATCTACCATGTTTTGTTTATCCGTTCATCTGTTGAACAGTTGGGTTGATTTCATACTGTGGCTATTGTGAATAGCACTTCAGTAAACATGGGTGCAAAAGTCTCTGTGATATACTGATGTAATTTCCTTTGAATAAATAAATGCCCAGTAGTGGGATTGCTGGTAGTTCTATATGTGGTTTTCAAGTAACCTCTATATCGTTCTCCATAGTGGCTCTACATTTCTACTAATAGGGTATGAGAGTTCCCTTTCTTGGGCTGGCCTGCTGGCTCATATCTGTAATCCTAGCACTCTAAGAGGCCAAGGTGGGTGGACTGATTGCCTCAATCCACCAGTTTGAGACCAGCCTGAGGCAGAGCAGTACCTTGTCTCTAAAAATAGCTAGGTGTTGTGGTGGGCACCTGTAGACCCACCTACTCAGGAGGCTGGGGCAAGAGAATCACTTTTGAACCCAAGAGTTTGAAGTTGCTATGATGCCATGGCACTCTACCAAGGACAACAAAGTGAGACTCTGTCTCAAAAAATAAAAACAAAAGAACAAACAAAGAGTTCCCTTTCTTTTTTCCATATCTTCCCCAATGTGTTATTTTTTTGTCTTTATAGCATCCTAACTGGGGCAAGATGATACCTCACTATGATTTGATTTGCATTTTCCTGATTATTAGTGATGATGAGCATTTTGAAATATATTTTTAGTCATTTTTATGTTTCTTTTGAGAAATATGTGTTCAGATCATTTGCCTATTTTTATTTGGATTGTTTTTTTTTTTTTTTGCTATGAGATGTTTGCGTTTCTTTCATATTCTAAATATTAATCACTTAATATTGGATGAGTTGAATGAGAAGTTTGCAAATATTTTATCCCATTCTATAGATTATTTTTCCACTCTGTTGATTGTTTCCTTTGCTGTTAAAAAAAAAAAGCTTTTTAGTTTGTTGTGATGTCATTTGTTTATTTCTGCTTTTGTTGCCTGTACTTTTGAGGTATTATTCATAAAATCTCTTCCCACACCAACATCTTGAAGCATTTCTCTTATGTGTTCTACCAGTGTATAGTTTCAGTCTTAAATTTAAGTCTTTGATCCATTTTGAATTGATTTTTATCCAGGGTGGAGAAGTGGAGATCTAGTTTCATTTTGATACCTATCCAGTTTTCCCAGCACCATTTATTAAAGAAACCGTCTCTTCCTTTATGTTACTGACATCTTTGTCAGAAATCAGTTGTCTATAGATTTATAGATTCATCTCTAGGTTCTCTATTCTGTGCCATTGATCTTTGTGTCTGTTTTTATGCTGGTGCCATGCTGTGTTGGTTACTATAGCTTTGTAGTATATTTTGAAGTCTGGTAGTGTGATGCGTCCAGCTTTGTTCTTTCTGTTCAGATTGCTTTGGTTCTTAGAGATCTTTGGTGGTTCACATGAATTTTAGGATTTTTTTTTCTATTTCTGTGGAAAAAGTCATTGGTATTTTGATAGGGATTATATTCAATTATGTACTCCTACTTAGGGTAGTACATAAGTCTGTTTCTTTTGGAGGCTTTTTGTTGTTGTTACTTTTGTTTTCTTTAAAAGAAAGTATATACCCTCTTTTAAAACTCTAGATAATCGGCTCGGTGCCTGTGGCTCAAGCAGCTAAGGCGCCAGCCACATACACCTAAGGTGGCGGGTTTGAATCCCCAGCCCAGGCCCACCAAACAATAATGATGGCCACAACCAAAAAATGGCCAGGCGTTGTGGCAGGCGCCTGTAGTCCCAGCTACTTGGGAGGCTGAGGCAGGAGACTCGCTTGAGCCCAGGAGTTGGAGGTTGTTGTGAGCTGTGATGGCACTCTACCCAGGGGGATAGCTTGAGGCTCTGTCTCAAAAAAAAAAAAAAAAAAAGTGAAAATACCCAGTGTTTATGAGGATGTGAGTAACTGTGACTCTCATATTACTGATCAGAGTACAAGTTGGCATTAGCACTTTGGAAGTATCTGCTAAAACTGAACATAATGCATATCCTGTAACCTACTAATTTCTTTCTCTAGTAAGTGCCTATCAGAAATACATGTATACGTTCAACAAAAGACTATTGGTGGGAGGTGGCGTCTGTGGCTCAGTGAGTAGGGCGCCGGCCCCATATACCAAGGGTGGCGGGTTTGAACCTGGCCCCTCCCAACTGTAACAAAAAATAGCCAGGTGTTGTGGCAGGCTCCTGTAGTCCCAGCTACTCGGGAGGCTGAGGCAAGAGAATCGCTTAAGCCCAAGAGCTAGAGGTTACTGTGAGCTGTGACGTCACAGCACTCTACCAAGGGTGACAAAGTGAGACTCTGTCTCAGAAAAAAAAAAAAAAAAAAAAGATGGTGGTTGGTGTATTAATAATAGCAAAAAACTGGGAACTGCCCAAATGCCTATCAGTAGTAGATGAATTAAGTGTTAACATATTCTCTGTGAAATACTGTACAGCCATGAGAATAAACAGTCTACAACTACTGCAACAGTATTGTTAAGTATTATAAACACAATGCATATTTGTTTGGATGCATATATTTTCACACTTTTTAAGATATTACATACATACAAATGTGTTTAAAAACTGCCGGTATCTTACTATATTAGTTAGGGTAGACTAAGCTGCTAAAGAAACACAACAGAAGTTTGGTTTTTGCTCATACAGCAATCCAGGATAGGTGTTCCAGGCTGGAGCCAGACTGGGGAGCTATTTCCACTCATGCAGTCTTTCAGGAACTTGGGCCAGTGTTGTCTGTGCTATCTTCAACATGTAGGCCCACTTCTGCCCACTTTGTATAGAAAACATAGTCAACATTGTGTGTGTGTGTGTGTGTGTGTGTGTGTGTGTGTGTGTGTGTGTGTGTGAGTGAAGGGGTGGGAGCTAGAAATATGATCTACTTGTGTTCTGGGGAAGAACGTAACTTTGGTAGGCAGTGGTCTTTGCATGCATGTTATTTTTGCTGTTTTGTAGTCTTTTTCTTTTTCACAGTAGTACATTGTGACTGTCTTTCCATCTCAATGAACATACATTTCATTGCTGTTTTTAATGGCAGTGGATTACTTCGTTGAACAGATGGGGATAAGTTGTAATTGAATGCGTTCATGTTGATACTTTTGTTTGTTTCAAATTTTGCTATTATTACCAATGCTATAGTGAATGTCCTTATTAAGAAAATTGCTTTCTGGCTTGGCACCCATAGCTCAGCGGCTAGGGCACTGGCCACATGTACCAGGACCAGAGGGTTTGATCCTGGCCTGGGCCTACCAAACAACAATAACAACTACAACAGCCAGGCATTGTGGCAGGCACCTGTAGTCCTAGCTACTTGGGAGGCTGAAGCAAGAGAATTGCTTAAGCCCAAGAGTTTGAGATTGCTGTGAGCTGTGACGACCCAGTACTCTACCAAGGGCGACATACTGAGATTCTGTCTCAAAGAAAAAAAGAAAGAAAGAAAATTGCTTTCTTAGGGTAAATTATTAGAAGCAGAATTGATGAGTTTTTTAAAAAGGGGGGGGGTTGCCCATTTTTGATATTTTGATACATTTTCCAAATTGATCCCCAGATTAATCACTTTAACTGTACATTTTAGGTTGATATGTTAGTCATTTTTAATAAGTTAGGTTTTTCATTGTATTTTTTTATTATTATTTTGAGACAGTCTCACTTGGTCACCCTTGGTAGAGTGCTGTGGCATCATAGCTCACAGCAACCTCAAATTCTAGGGCTCAAGCAATTCTCTTGCCTTAGCCTCCCAATGGCGCCCGCCACAATGCCCAACTGTTTTTACAGACAGGGTCTCACTCTTGCTCAGGCTGGTCTCAAACTCCTAGGCTAAGGTAATCTGCCCGCCTCAGCCTCCCACAGTGCTAGGGTGACAAGTGTGAGCCACCGTCAGCCTGTTCATTTGTATTTTGATTGTCATTTCTTCACTGCTGTGCAAGTTTTTGTTTTGATGTTGTCAGATCTAGCACTCTTTGGGGAGGGAGGGGTTTGCTTCCAGTGTCATTCTTGGATTTGCCCTTAGATTATAAAAATAGCTAGAACCCCTACTATATGTTTATGTTTTATTTTTTATATGTCTATTTCCAGTATATCAGGAAATGGTTTTGCATATTGAATTTAACTTCAGTTTTTGCCAGTTGGTTAGTTAGTTGTCCTAGTAACATTAGTTTTTTTACTAAAATGTATATAGAATTGTGTGAGCAGATATAAAACTATTAAGAAGTGTTAAAAAAAATCCTTACAATTAAAAATACAGTAAGGTATAAAGCATCAGTTCCCTGGGTCATCTGAAGCACAGGGAGACCCACCTTGCCCCAGATGAAATCAGCATCGCGAGGTACTAAACACTGTGTCGTGGAGAAAGTGAAGTGGCTTTCATTGGCGCGTCGGGTGTGGTATGCTGCTAGATTGGCATGCTCCTAGCTGGTCCCCAGTTACAGGTTTTTGCCATCTAACTTCCATGGGGCTCTCTTTGGCTCTCTGTGGTGTACCGTCTCACACTGAGAAGAGTAACCTGCCAGGCTGAGTGCTAGCTAAAGCTAACGCAGAGTCTTAGTGGAAACTGAGGATGCGATAGCTTTAGGGATTGTGTTTATGTAATGTATTTTATATCATTTTAATTTATTTAACATGCGTGGCTATTAAAGTTGTTATTAAAAATAAACAAAGTTTGCTTGGCACCTGTGGCTCAAGTGGCTAAGGTGCCAGCCACATACACCAAAGCCAGCAGGTTCAAATCCAGCCTGGGCCCTCCAAAAACAATAATGACGGCTGCAACCAAAAAATAGCTGGGCGTTGTGGTGGGCACCTGTGGTCCCAGCTACTTGGGAGGCTAAGGCAAGAGACTCACTTGAGTCCAGGAGTTGGAGCTATGATGTCACGGCACTCTACCCAGGGGGATAGCTTGAGGCTCTGTCTCAAAAAAATAAAAGTAACCAAAGTGCCTGTGGCTCAAAGGAGTAAGGCATTTTCCCCATATACCACAGGTGGCAGGTTCAAACCTGGCCCCAGCCAAACTGCAACAAAAAAATAGCTGGATGTTGTGATGGGCACCTGTAGTCCCAGCTACTCGGGAGGCTGAGGCAAGAGAATTGCCTAAGCCTGAGAGCTGGAGGTTGCTGTGAGCTGTGACACCACAGCACTCTACCAAGGGCGACAGAGTGAGACTCTTATCTCTAAAAAAAAAAATAAATAACCAAAGTCCTCGATCTTGGCCAGGCAACTTTATTAACACGACTTTCTCCCTCACTTTGCACCACATGCTCTGAGCAGTTCTGTGTGTGAGAGAGCAGGCAGAGGAAACCTTTTCTGCTCGCTTGCTGTGCTTGGCTTAGTAGGCAGTAGTGCTCATGTTTTGTGAATAACAGGAAGAAACATAAAACTTGGTTTTGAACTGGTAACTCAGGAATCCCCTAGAACTACCCTGGAGCCTCTCAGGCTCACAGTTTTGAATTTGTTAAGGTTCATTTGGTCACAAGACAGAAACTAAATCTTAACCTCATCAGAAGAAGTTATTTGTTTTTTTGTTTTGTTTTGTTTTGTTTTTTAGAGACAGAGTGTTACTTTGTTGCCCCTTGGTAGAGTGCCATGGTGTCACAGCTCACAACCACCTCCAGCTTTTAGGCTTAGGCGATTCTCCTGCCTTAGCTCCTGAGTAGAGAAATTATTTATTAAATTTGGTTATTGGGAGGATTCTTGGCAAGGTTGCGTTCTTAAAGGAATTGCTGCACAGCCAACCTTCAGCCAGGGCAGGAATCCTGGGCCTTGAGCAGTGGGAGCTCTGAACAGTTATGTTGAGTGCTGGCATTACAGTGATAGCTCTGCTCATCCCTTCATTCAAACCTCACTTCCAGAGAGAGAGAGAGAGAATCTGACTTGCTTGAGGTATAGGAAGATGGAGCCATATTTAGTAAATGGAATCATATTTATTTATTTGCCAGTAGTAGACTGTTTTTGATCCCACAGAAACAGCAATTCCCCGTGCTTCAATACGATAGCATAGGCACTGTTTTTTGGATTCCTTTTTTAAGAGTCAGGAGGATTACAGGGCCTTAAGTTAAGGTCTGCTCCATGGTCCTTGGGTCTGCTCAACTCCAGGGGTCTTCGTTTCCTCATTTTCTTTTCCATTTTGCTACAGCTTCCCTCCTCCCCCAAAACTTCTGCCCCTGGAACTCCTCCCTGTCCAGGGAAGCTAAACACACACTGCTGGGGAAAATGACACAGTTCCGATACTGCCCTCTTCTATTGGTCCCTGGATGGCTGGAGATTTTCCTCGTCCCCTCAAGGTTCCACACGGCAGCCCGTGGGGTGTAGTGAATCAGTCTGATACTCTGGTCATCATTAATTCATTACTTAACTGCAGGCTTTGTTACTGTTAGACTACAATACTTCATACCAGTTGAAGGCTTCTATGTCTTGTTCCCGTCCCCATCCTCCCCCAGAAATACTTGATTACTTTCAAGACATAGATTTCCAGTACTGAAGCTGTGGGTTTTAAATGGAGACAGACTTCAGATGGGCTTCAGGCTTTTCTGATAGCCAGAGGAGCCATTTCCTGGCTGCCATCATTTCTTTTGAAGTGTTCTCTTTGGCTGGACTTAATGGTTATTGAGATTCACTTTTGATTGAAATTGTGTATTTGGATTCAGATAGTGGAAAAAAATTGTTTTATGTATAAATAGGCTATTCTAATACAAAGCAAAGCCTGAGAGTTTGTATAACCAGAGTGAGTTTTTGTATTTGTGCCACAGGTGAAACAAATGGCTTGTGGCAAGTCGATTTGTGGACACAGGACCCTGCATTGAAGGCAATTTATTGCAGTGACCTACCCCTCCCACAAAAAGTTCTCTAGCATTTCTTTTGGGTGGAGAAACAAAACTTGATACCAAGATCTGTGCCTTTGAGTATTAAATTTATTTAAAATTTTGTCCTGTCCATGTATTTTCCTCCTCCCACATACACCTGCAGCACACACATGAACACATCCTAATTTTCATAATGCTTCATTACAAATAATAACAGCAATAAGAAAGAAAGAGCTCTTCAAATGAGTGGAAAGCTAATAGGAATGGGTAAATAACAAATTTTGAGTTTTTTTTTTTTTAATAAGAATGCTATATGCAGAAACACAAGGAAAGGTAAATGAATAACTATGAAATAGTGAATCAGTAAGCAAGAAGTAACTCAATGAAGTGGAAAGGGCTGGACATTGAGTTCAGCCAGACTTGGTTTTGAACCTCAGACCTGATTTTAGCCATGTAACCTCTTTGAGTCTCTGTCTCTTTTTCTCTAAAGTGAGGTTAATAGCTGCCGTGCAGGATTAGAGTAATACTCCTTAAGGTGCTGGCACACAGCAGATACACAAAAATTTATCAAAGAAAAAAAATTGCTCGATTTATTTTTTCTGATAGTAGCCCTAGAAAGCACGTGGCCTCTTTCCCTTTTGTTACCCTTAAAGAAAACTTGAGATGTCAGTAATGGGTTTAGCTTCTTTGCGAAGGTCGTACAGCTAGTTTAGACGTAAGTGCCTAACTTGAAGACCAGTGTTCAGTTTTAATCTTTAAACTTTGGTAAAGGTCTACTAATTGCTATTTAATGGTTATCAAAAGAAAAAAATCCAGAAAGATAGTTGTAACTTAAAGCCACCACAGTGCTTATCTATTTGGCTTCCGCTAATACTACATTGGAGGGAATCTGAGCCCTGTCTCCTGGTCCAGTGCTGGCAGAGCCCCCAGAGTCTCCTGGCCTTCACCCATCCAAGTTTACTGTGATCTGTAGAATACCACGTCAGACCCGTGTTAGACCTGAGTGCCAAACATTGTGTTCTGAAGCACTGACTGAAAGATTTCACCAGGGCTTTAATACCAACTTGCCTAAGAAAACAAACTACCACATTAAATGCACACATAGAATCTAAAATGAGCCCAATTTTATAAACATTAAAATGTGAAACAAAATGTATAAATCCAGGAAATATGTAGTTTAAAGAACCCATTAGTGAATCTTTTGGAGACTGTATGTGTGGATTCAAGTAAGGTCTTCCTAAACAGTTTGTTTTCTGCCTCCTACAGAACCATCAGTGGCTCCTGGGAAAGGTCAGATTTAGTTGGGCCACAGTCTCTGAGAGAGTGCTTGGATCGTACATGCCTTTTTGTTTTCGTAGAGATGGAGGTCTCACTTGTTGCTCAGGCTGTTCTCCCAGAGTACCAGGATTATAGGCCTGAGGCACCACCATGCCTGGGCGGCCCCCTGTTTTCACTTATTGATAAAATTCAAGTGGGTGACCTTTGCCATATGACCAAAAATATCTTTTTGTGTTTGGTTATCTGGGATGTTTCTTTTTTCTTCCTTCCTTGAATTAAAAAATAAATCCTGTACAATAATTAAACTGGACTATTGAACTTTTGCAAATATTTTGTTTCTTAATGAGTTAAAACTATAGGAATGAGGGAGGCGAAAATTTTGTTTCATTTAGATTAATTGTGAGGTAGTAACTCAGAAGATAATTAATGACAACATTTTTGTCTTTCCCATGGCTTTAGTTTAATTAAATTGTAGGAAACTCAGGTCAGAATTGAATAATCACACTCTTCTGGTAAGATTTGTTCTTAATCTCTAAAGTGGAATATGGGAAGGGATAGATGGTAAGGTATATATTTGAGGTCAGTTATAAACCTGACCATAAAAATATTAAATGAATATTTTAACAGCTTTCTTTTGTTTTTTAATTTAGCACATAGGTATTTATAAACTGTAAGGGGGTAGGGGAATTTGAGGACTGTGGCCATTATTACCTAAGGCTTTTTTACTTGGGCATTTAAACCCTGTAAATGTGGAATAACTTTCTGTACAAAATATAATAGAAATCTCCCTATTACTACAATAGAAATCTCCCTGTTAATCTCCCTTCTTAATGATTTAATAAGTAACTTATCTGTTTCATTTCTAGGGACCACACGATTTTTTGAAACTTGAAGTGTCTTATATATTTTGGTTCAAAGTAAGAAACCTCATCTGCCTGGCAGGGCAGTTGGATTACTTGGGAGGATGACTGTGCCACAGCCTGTATGTTTACAAAACCACAGTTGTAAAGGGTTTGTTGGTATTAGACTAATTTAAAGACAGTTGCAAGAAGTTTATAAAACCTTTAATCAAGTGAAGATTTTTCTGCAGTTTGGAAATAATAGGAGCAGCAGAGAGAGAGATACTGGTTTCTTTTAGCTTTTCCCTTTCCTCTACTCCAGAGAGAAGCCCTCAGCACCTTGGCTGGGCTTATAGGGAGGGTATGCTGGAGAGAAATAGTTTATCAGTAGTTTCAGGACTGTGATGTCAGGTTACTCTTGAAGAGACTAAGGTTATTAAGAAGAAATCAATCAAAGGAATGGGCTCAGCGCCTGTGGCTCAAGTGGCTAAGGCCCCAGCCACATACACCTAAGGTGGCGGGTTTGAATCCAGCCCGGGCCCGCCAAAACAACAATGATGGCTGCAACGAAAAAACAGCCGGGCATTGTGGCGGGCACCTGTGGTCCCAGCTACTTGGGAGGCAGAGGCAGGAGACTTGCTTGAGCCCAGGAGTTGGAGGTTGCTGTGAGCTGTGATGCCACAGCACTCTACCCAGGGGGATAGCTTGAGGCTCCGTCTCAAAAAAAAAAAAA
>CAUYTI010050504.1:0-16595 GCA_963575145.1 Galago senegalensis | reverse complement strand
CCAAGGTGGCAGGTTCGAATCCAGCCCAGATCCGCCAAACAATGACGGCTGCAACCAAAAAATAGCCGGGCGTTGTGGCGGGTGCCTGTGGTCCCAGCTACTTGGGAGGCTGAGGCAGGAGACTCACTTGAGCCCAGGAGTGGGAGGTTGCTGTGAGCTGAGATGCCCCCGGCACTCTACCAAGGGGGACAGCTTGAGGCTCCTGTCTCAAAAAAAAAAAAAAAAGAACATTGTTTTCTTTTCACTTTAATTTTGCAATTACCTGTTTACAGCAAATGATACTGTTTTCCTAGTTATGTCAGTGACCTAAAGTTTAAATAAAGAGAATAACAGCCAGGATCACACCTGTAATCCCAGCGCTTTGGGAGGCCAAGGCCGGAGGATGGCTGCAGCCCAGGAATTTGAGGCTGCAGTGAGCTTTTGATTGTGCCACTGCACTGCAGCCTGGGTGACAGAGTGAGACCTTGTCTCCGGAAACACAAATAAACACATAAGTAAATAGAATGGTGATGAACCGATTTAAAGACACAGCACTCCCTCGCTACCACTCACCAGATGTCCCCTTATTCCTGTGGCTCTTAGTAGCCAAGGGCTTCTCATTTTCCCTTCGTGTGAAAATGGAATGCTCCAGAAGGGAGCGCCTTCTTCATAATCCCAGGATGACATGACATGTGGCTTTACCCGTTGACATTTGTCACATGATGACCTTTCCCCAGTTCATGCTCCTCCTGTGCCCACCATGCAGTGACAGAGTCACCAGTGTCCTCTTTCATTCCCTCATCGTGGCCCCTGGAGCCAGACAGTAGGCACTGGATCAGCTGTGGCCCAGCTGTGGACCTTGGCTGAGGCCTTTCTTTCTTGACTAACTGCCTTGGAGGGTTATTGTGGGGATTCAGGGACATCCAGCAATGTCTGGCAGAGAGGAAGTGCTCTGTACGTGTTACTCTTGGTGTCATGACTTGGTTTCTTCCACCATCATCAGACAGTTGTGTGGGACCCCGTGACTCAGATCTTAGCTCACATCTTGGAATTTACATATGACACATGGACTTGAGATCCATGGTTCAAAGGCGATCTGGGTTCTAAGCCTTTGGTAGTAGGACAGTCATACCCAGTGGCATGGAGGGGCATTCACACTCCCTGGAGCTTTCTGTGGACTTTCAAACTGCTTATCACTTTAGGTCCCTTCTACTTCTGGTGCCTACTTTGAGCCAAGGGGCTCCATTTAGGATGAAGGGACAAGAAGCTTCTAGTAATGTAGCTCAGGCAAACAATCTTTGTAGAGGGGCTAAAAAGAGGAGACTCCTCAGAAGTCCTCATTCTTGAGCAGGCCACTCATTGGGTTGGTGGAAGTAGTGTGGGCTCCATTCCTGGCTCAATGGCTTTCTAGCTGTGTGGCCCTGGACGAGTTCCTTCTCCTTTCTGAACCTCAGTGTTATCATCTCTAAAATGGGGATTTTGCTGTTTGTTACCTGAGCTGATCTTCTTTAGCAACTGAAGTGGAAAGCAAGCCTGACTGCCTGGCAGCCTGTGATGAGGTTTGAGATTAACTGGGGCAAAGGGCTGATGAGCTGGAGGAGTTGGGGCCAGAGGAATTTATGGCAGCCCAGGGTTTATGGTTTTGATATGGATTTGTTAAGCACAATTTAGGACTCAAGTCACCTTCTCTGGCCCCCACCCACCATGTCCATGCTGGCAGTGGCATGGAGCAGGTCTCCATTATGTTATCGGGAACGTTTCCTGGTGCCGATGAGTTATTGGGAACGTTTCCAGAAGGGATGGACAGAAGAGGGAAGGAGGAAGAAGCCCCAGGGATCAGACAGGAAGTTCATGGGTGCTCTTGAGGCTGGAAAACTTAATGGTTTGCCTCTCAGAAAGGGACTGGGTGGAGACCTCTCTTGTGCACCTCATAGAACGGCAGCTCTCACAGTTACTGTTACCTTATTCTATCAATCCTGGCAACGTCCTTTGAAGTAAATATCAATCCCATTTTATAGATGAGGCTCAGAGAGGTGTAGTTACCTGCCCAAGGTTGCATTGATTTCCAAGACTGTTATTCCCAGAATAGAACTGTTGTCTTCTCTTCTTTGGAAGCAGCTAAAAGGGTCACCCTGCTCTACTCTCATTCCCCAGTGCCACATACCCAGGCATGCCACAGTCTAGCCATCACTGAATGCTGGGGTGTGCATTCGTGTAAGAACCAGCTCTACAGGAAAGAAAGCCCTGAGTTGTGTCATTGGTCAGGCCTTGTGGTATAAATGCTTCCACTGTGGCTGATTTCAAGCTACTAAGGTGACGTTGGCAAACAGGGATTTGCCAATAGTCAGCTCTCACAAGCTAGCTATAAACACACCCCCAAGGGAATATGGGGCTGTGGTCGGTGGTGGCCAAGACACAAGTTCATCTGCCTAGGTCAGCAGGGGAGAAGACTAAGTGTCTACACACCTGGTTGGAGATTCTCAAGCGGACTTCTTACTTTTCTTCTTTTTTTAAAAAAATAAAAACACAACACTTTTATGAAATGTCCCTGTGGCTACTCATTTCCTATTGCTGGTAGGTTAGGATTCCCAGCTTGGGTAAGGTGACCCAGAAGAGGGGCCCCACTGTGGACCTTGATGGTAGGTGACTGTTGGCTCGTCTTGCTGTTTTTCCAGACTTTTCCATCACCTCTTCTCTTGTCTCTCCCCCGTTCAGGAGAGAGGATCAACTTTGACTCTCCCCCCAGACTGTGGCCTTGGAGTCAAGACCCCAGTGTTGGAAGTCCCCCTCTGCCTCTCAAGGAAAATCACTTCCCCTGAGCCTCAGTCTCCCCGTCTGTAAAGTAATTATAACGTTAAAACGAATCATGGCTTTGAAAGCGTTTGGCACACTGTAAAGGACTGTAAGATCACCCTTGTTCTTACTTACAGCACCGGAAAGAAAAGACACCCATGCTAATACTTAGAAAACATACCCGCCATTTATTTTGTTTTTATAAACTTTCGTTAAAACACACAAGAATAAGAAATGGTTTTTGGTTCTTTGCCCCATCGGGCGGCAGTGATGGATTCTTGGGGGTCAGCACAGGACCTAATGACACTCACACCCACCAGAAGATCTGGGACCATCTGACGGGACCCAGCCCAATTCCAGAATTGCTTGATGAGAATTTCACAATTCTTCTGAATCAGGGTGGATCACAGAAAAATTGGCAAAGACAATTTTGTCATCGCAGGAATAGAAGAGCATCCATTTCCAACTCTCTCCCTCCTCCGTCCACTCCTAGAAGAGCCATAGGGATTCTAGAAGCTCCTGAGAGCTGCCCAAAGAACGCGCTGTGTTGGTGGAGGAATTATAGTGTCCACACGTGCCCCCTAGCGACCCTGTTTTGGTCCACCAGATTTTGTTTTAGGACCACAACTCAGGTAGGGGGGATAAAAAGAGAAAAAGATTTTCCGATGTTGTGTCAAGCTTCGATTCAGAAAAGTTAACTTTTCTGTTTCATGTTTCCTGAATTGCAATAAAGTTGTTTAAAGTAGGATGGATTTTTCCTTCAGAAAGGGTGGATTGGGGGAATGGACCACCCTTTGCTGCAAAAGATTGCTACCACTAAAGGCCACCGGTACCCCACTCCATTCTATGGGATATTATTTCAATGTAGCTCCCATGACAGGGGCCTGAGCCACACTTGGGGGTGAAGAAACAGACTGGGAATGATCACAGTGTCCAGAAAGACTCCAGCTGCCACAACTTGCCGTATCTGCAGTGGTTGGCAGGGATTCTGGGGCACTGGAGTAAGGTGGCTGAAGGATGCTTGGGAGCTCTGTGCAGGGAGCAGTGTCTCTTGGGACTGGGAACTTGGCTTGGTGGACTGGGGAGGGCCAAGCCTGACAGTGCTGAGGATGTGGAGCTTTCTCTCTGATGCACTGCCCATGCGTCCATACCGTGACTCTTGCAAAAAGAAATAATCAGCAATGGTGGAATTTCTAGGCACTGGGATACTGCTCCCATCTGCTCAGAAGAGTCAGCCTTGGGTGGAGGGTAGGTGGTCAGTCTATCTAATAGTTCACTCTCCTACATATTCATACCTCCATCCCAAGGACACATCCCTCTTGTTCCCACTGGCCAAAGGCATTTTCCAGACTATACCTAAAGCTTCCAAGATTCTGCAAGGATGAGGTGCTGGCTGCTCCATTCTGGGGTTTAATATGTCCAGAATGAACCTTGAGTGTCAATCCCCAGAGTAGGCCTCACAGCCTGCCCTACTCTCAAACTGTTCCACCCCTAGGCTTGACCAGACCCCTGCCACCCCGGCCCCCCCAGACTTGGGGAGTGAAAGAGACAAGGGCTCAAGAATCATGAATTCTCCTCAACATTTATCAGCAAATGGGATTCTGGACCCTAAGTGGATTTTAGTGCAGCCTTGGGCCAATCTTAGTCCCAAGAGTTGGCCAGGCTCCTGGGTAGAATGGGCCTTTCCTTTCTGAGGTGGGTGAAAGGGTCAGGAAGTCCCTTAGTTCAATCACAGTGAGGACAGAGGAGCCCTTTTGGAGAAGATGTTCAGCTACTGTGGTTACGAGCTCCTAATCTGGGGAGGCCTAGGTTCAAGTCCTGACTTGGTACTCACATCAGCTGCACGAGTGTCAGAAAAAAATCTCATCACCTCTTAGAACTCAACTTCATCTTCTGTAACAATCTCTAGATCAGAGGTTCTCAACCTGTGGGTCGTGACCCCTTTGGGGGTCGAACAACCCTTTCACAGGGGTCACCTAAAAACATCCTGCATATCAGATATTTACGATTCATAATGGTAGCAAAATTACAGTTATGAAGTAGCAACGAAAATAATTTTATGGTTGGGGGGGTCACCACAACAGGAGGAACTGCATTAGGAAGGTTGAGACCCACTGCTCTAGACACTAGGGAGGATAAAATAAGAGGACACAGGTCAAATGCCTTAAGACAGGGCCTGGGAGTAAGGGAGAGTTTGAGACAGGCCCTGGGGGTAGTTCCTCCCTAATGCCCCTCTAATCTGAGGGTTTATCTTTTCCAAGCCACATTACTCTCACCTGCATGACATCATCGACCCCATTTGACCTCCCTGCTCCCTCCCTGCTCCACTCACTGTATTTGTCTCTGAAAGTTCACTTCCCTGCACCCTTCCCCAGTTCAGGGCCTCAGCCCAGCGTTCCAGACCCATGCCTACCTGCAGGCCCTCTCCCTCTGTGCTTCTCTTTCCCATGCCATTCTTCCTCTCTCCAGGCCATTGTCCAGGCTGTTCTTTGGAATGTCCTGTCTCCCCTGCTCTACCAGCCAGAATCCCACTCTTCCTCAAAGGCCTGGCGCACAATCTGCCTCTTCCCAGATGCTTCCTCTGACCACTCCAGCCCTCCCTCCAAGTTCCCATTGTGGTTGTCAACCTTGGCTCGCTCTTTAGGCTGAAAGCCTAAAGGGGCCATTTCTGAAGACCCACCCACGTCCCTGAGAAAAGGGGGAGGAATAAAGTCTCCTGCATTCTGCCCAGCCCCAGTGGGGGATGATTGGGAGATTGTTTGCAAGCCTCCCCCAGCTTCTGGAGAGGTGGCTTTTGAAGAAGACAGGATGGCCTAGGAGGGTGACAGCAGAGGGAGAGGGGTGTTGGCAGTGGGGACAGCAGAAGGGCGAGGAGTGAGGTGCTCTGCGCCTGGATACCATGATTGGGACTAGGAGAGAAGCAGCACCAGTCTGGGGACAGGGAGCTGGATTTAAGCAGGGCCCTGTGTTTTCTCTAGACAGCTGTCCTTCAGGGGTGATCTTGGGGGTGCATATGGATGAAGGTGAAGGCAGTGGCTTCAACATAAGTTGTCCAAGGCAGCAGAGGACTTTCCAGCTGAGGTCTCCCCAAGTCAAAGCCGTATTTCCCAGAGCAGGGCATCGAAGGTGGCAATGGGATGTGGCCCTCAGCTCACGTGCTTGGGCCCTTCGCCCTTTCTATTAACACTCTGGGACTGGTCTTGGTGTCACTCCTTCCTTTGCTGAGACCAAGTGATCACCAGGTGCTCTCTGAAGGGGCTGGGGGGAGCCAGCAGAGCCCCCGACCCCCAGCAGCTTGCTAGATGACTTCCTGCTTGGTGATGGTTGGCTGGGGGATGGCAGAAGAGGGCTTGACGATTGTGGCAATGGCTCCTGGCAGGAGCTTGTAGGGCTCTGATCCTGAGCCACCTGGGGGTGAGGGCTGTGGAGTCTCAGGGGTGGCTGGAAAGACAAAGAGACAGAAAGGGGCTGCTCAAAATCCCAGCCTTTAGGAGAGGGAGTAAATGAAGAGCCCTGGGGAATCTCTTCCCCACCCTTCTGCCACCTCTAACTTAGTTTCCTCTTCTACAAAGGAAAGTATCGAACCAGATAATCCTAAGATAGATCCTAAGTCTCCATGGAGCAAACCTTCTGCCAATCTCCATTCATGAAGTATAATTCTAAGAATTCTGGAAGGTCCTACCACACATCTCTTCCATCATTTGATATGGAATCTTGGCCTATTTCTCCCAAAGCAGGGCTCGGGTTATGTTGTCCCCAAGGGCAATAAGATGTGTGACTCTTTCATGGTAAACTGAGGCCTACCATGGTGTTGAGAGGGCCCAATAAACCAAGAGGACAAAAGTAATTTGAAAAGGAAGAGGAGCAGCAATTGAGATCCAGGGAGAAATGTCCCCCCTAAATACCATTTGTTAGTTATTTAGGAGATGAGTAATAGAAACTAATTGGCCCCACCCTCACCACAGGTTCAGAAAGTTACTCTGACCCAACTGGCCAACTCCATTCAATGGACAACTTTCTTCCTCTGAGTGACTTTCTAAAATAAAACTTTAAAAAAATGAACAACTTTCTCAAAGAACAATCTCAATGAAATACTATGTCATCTCAGTGGGCCACCTCGTCCTACTGATGATCTCATTCTTTGAAGATCTTTGCTCAGTGACAAAGTCACACATTACAGGTTTTATCTCAGAGGGTGGTCTGGCCCAGTGGACATCATGACCCAAAGGACAGTCTCATCTAATTATCTAATGGATAGCCTTACCTGAAGCCTTACTTCAATGCAGATTTTTACCTACTGGATGATGTCACCTAATGGACTTCTCATCCAGTGAACATCTTTACCCAATGGGTCACCTCATCCAGTGGATTGCCTCGTTGCAAGAACAGCTTTATTCAGGAGAGGCTGTCAATCCACCAGTCACCTCAACCCACCTCTCATTCCCCTACCCTGAAGCACAGAGAACTCTTAGGCCCCCATCCTCATCCCTTGCCAGGTAGAGCCCAGGTTGCCCACCTGCCTGCCCCCTGGGTCGGGGCCACTCACACATCTGTCCATTGCTGAGGTGAGCAGGCATCGTGTTGGCAACAATGACGTTGGTGCCCATGTGTTCCTGCATCAAGTGAGGGTGCAGGGGGTGGTGGGCATGGGGTGCATCACTGGAGGACCCTGAAGGTAGAGAAGGGGATCCATCAGGAGAGTCTGGGATAAAGACCACAGGCTTGAGGCACCATCTTCCTCAAGTGTGGCCAACCAACCACCCATCCAACACAGACAGTGCCTGTTGGGTACCTGTTCCTGAGCTGGTAAACTGAGGCTTACCATGGTGTTGAGAGGGCCCAATAAACCAAGAGGACAAAAGTAATTTCTATTACTAATAGACCATAACCAGTAATATGACAATGAGGAAAGTTTATGAGACTTCTAAAGTACATCTTTCAGTGATAACTAACAATTATCAAACACCTATCATGTGCCAGGCACTGTTTCATAGCTCTTTTCATATTTTACATAATTTGATCCTTCCAACCATCCTATAGCCATTACTATCCCATTCTGCAGGTGAGATATAACAGGGCCCAGAGAGAGTATCTTACCCAAGTTTATCTGGCAACAGACATAAGCCCCTGACCTTGATCTCAATGATACCTGGTTCATAATTACCTCACAGTCACAGGGTCAAAGTGAGACTTAAATGAGCTGCCACATGATAGCATCTCCCAACTGGGGATGATTCTGGCCCTTCAGGAGATGTCTGACATTTTTGATTGCCACTGCTGGAGAAGCGTTACTAGCATTTCATGGGTAGAGGCCAAGGATGCAGATGAACAACGTGTAGGACATTCTCCCAGGATGAAGAATTATTCAGTTCCAAATATCAATAATGCCAAAGTTGAGAACCTTTGCTCCCAGCCACGTCATCACTAGGAACTGTATTACCTCCAAAATCCCAAATTCAAACATCCTCGCTTTGATTTTGCCTTCTGTTTTCCCAGATTCCTTAATCTAGTATCTTTACTACAAAAATTCTTCAGCCCTACTGAGGCTGTCAGTCCCTGACCCCACTTTCACTCTTTGTCAGCCCATCATTACTGCTCTTGGAGGGCAGATGAGACTCCACTCTCTGTCATTCCAGCCGCTCCCTTGCAGACCTCCTCATGGCTTCCCTTCCTAGTCAACATGTGGACTTGACCTCCACTTCTTCACTTCCCACCCACTCACTCTGGGGCACCCTCCAGCCTGGTTTCCACCCTCCCAGCTTCCTGACACTGTTTGCCACACAACTACCAAGGGCCTCCATGTTGCCAGTGCAATGGGAACCCCCTGCTCTTTTTGTCTCCCCTCTTCCCCCACTCCATTGCCTCCTGAAGTTTCACACTATGAAATCTCTGTCTTCCTCTCCAAGAAAAGAGAGAAAATACACTCTTCTCTTGGATTCCAGAACTTCCCTGGCTAGTCTCCCTCCTCCGTCTCCACAGCATCCATCTTCTGACTTGGAGAAGCAGAAAGTCAGGCCACAGAGCTGCCTGCATCTTGCCTTTGAGCAACTCCTACCTTCGCTGTCTCCATGATGACTCAACTTGGATATCTAATAATCACCTCATGCTTAACAGAAGTCCAAGAGGGTTCTCTCGGGCCACCCTTCACTATTCCCCCCCATACCCATTTCTTTTCCATCTCAGTAAATTATTCCATCATTTTTCTGCTACTTAAAGCAAAAATGCAGACTTTGTCCTCGACTCTTCCTCTTCTCCTCCCTCCCCACATCTGACCAATCAGCAAATTCTGTGGGTTCTTCCTCCAGGCAGATGGTCAAGTTGATCTCTGTGTCTCCATTTCCACAGCCCAAGCCTCTGTTATCCTTCACACGCCTGCAGCAACGAGGTTCTCAGGGGCTCCACTTTGCCCCCTGGATTTACTCTCTACCAGACAACTGCAGTGTTTTATTTAACACATTAGCCTGATTTTTCCCTCTCTTTACAATAGCTGCCATGAAAATAAAACTGAAGTTTCTGCCCGTGGGTCACAAAGCCATACGATTTGGTTTTTGCCCATCTCCATCATTACTTCACACGTCTTTCCCATCTCACAGCCTTGCCTTTCATTCTCAGACATAAAACCCCTTCTTCCTCTGGGCCTTGAACCAGTTACTTCTGCTTGGAAAGCTCTTCTCTTGGCTTTTAATTATTATTATTATTAGACAGAGACTCACTCTGTGACCCTGAGTAGAGTGCCATAGCATTATCATAATTCACAGCAACCTCAAACTCTTGCTCTCAAGCAATCCTCTTCCCTCAGACTCCTATAGCTGCTGAAACTACAAGCACCCAACACAACACCTAGCTAGAGTTTTTTCTGGTTGGTTGTGAGACAGAGTTTCACTTTGTCACTCTCGGTAGAGTGCTGTAGTGTCCTAGCTCATGGCACTCCTGGGCTTAAGCGATTTTCTTGCCTCAGCCTCCCTAGTAGCTGGGACTACAGGCACCTGCCATATCATCTGTCTATTTTTAGAGATGGGGTCTCGCTCTGGATCAGGCTGGTCTTGAACCCATGAACTCAGGCAATCCACCTGCCTCAGCCTCCCAAATGCTGGGATTATAGGCTTGAGCCACTGTGCCCAGCCCTAGCTAGGGTTTTTATTTTTAGTAGAGACAGGGTTTTGCTTACTCAGGCTGGTCTCAAATTCCTGAGCTCAAGCAATCCACCTGCCTTGGCCTCCCAGACTGCTAGGATTATAGGTGCAAACTACCTCTCTTGGCTTTTAAATCTTCCATTTCCTTTTGTCTATCAGGTCTTAGCACAAAAGTTGTCGCTTCAGAGAGGTCTCCCTGGCCCACTTATACAAAGGGGCTTTCTTTTTAGTTAAACTCTGTTAATTTCCTGTTTATTGCAAAAGTGATATTTATCTTCTTTATTATACATCTGGTTATCGTCTATTCCCACTAGCTGTTACGCACACACATACACACACTGGATGCACACACACACACATAACCTCCAGGTGGGCAAATCTCCACCACTGAGAACAGTGACTGGCACATGCCCGGCTCCCAGTGCCTGAACAAATGTGCCATGGTCCCTGTCCCCATTTTTCTGATGGGGAGACTGAGGCACAGGGAGATTTAAGCAACTTTCCCAGAGCCACGCAGTGGAGAAGCAAGGGAGCTGAGAGGTGAGTTGGGGTCTGTTTGAGACACGTCCCCTGGTGGGCTCCCCGCCCCGCCCCTCCTTTGGACTCACTACGGACCTCCCAGCAGCATCTCCTGCAGCAGGTTGTCGATCTTGGCCATGCCGAAGAGCTTGATGAACTGGATCTGCTCGATCATCTGCCAGGTGATGCTCTGCAGGGTGGGCAGCAGCAGCAGCAGCTCCCCGAAGC
Source organism: Galago senegalensis (assembly GCA_963575145.1). Lineage (NCBI taxonomy): Eukaryota > Metazoa > Chordata > Mammalia > Primates > Galagidae > Galago > Galago senegalensis. The sequence goes on along the minus strand of CAUYTI010050504.1, from coordinate 5,943 downwards.
GGCCGCGGGAGTCGTACTGGCGGTCGTTGATGTAGTCCTCCAAGCTTACCTGTACCTGCGAGCGCAGCCGCTTGATCTTGCCGGGGTCGCTCAGCCCCTTGGCATCTGCAATGGGAAGAGGGTGGAGGAGGGAGGGCAGCAGGGCCCAGCTGGAGTGTTTGGGAGTCAGGACCCAGCTACCCAGGCTGTGACAGGGATTCAGGGTCCTCAACAAGCAGGGCACCCTCACATGAATAGTGGCTTCCATTCTGTCTCATTTCCTACAATACTAAACTGAGGGAGTGAACAGGGGAGGGAGGCAGGACTTAAGGAACATGCCCAGTAGGCACCTGCCATCCTCCACATCTTATACATGGGGAAACTGAGGCACAGAGCAAGGTCAAAACTCTCCCTGGGCCACACAGCCAGTTGCTGGCAGCGCCATGATGTGAGCTAGAGGTTCTGGCCCCCAACTGAGGCTGCACTGTCTAGACCCCAAGGCCTGTGGCTTCTGTGGTGTTGGGACAGTCTCACCTTCCCTGGCTCCTGCTTCCTCTCACCATGGGGGTGCAGGTAAGGTTTCACCTCCTCTAGGAAGTCTCCATTTACCCTCATAAGTCTGCATCAAAAAGGTCCTTTCTGTTCCCAAATTTCTGCGGCTCCTCCATCACTGACCACACGGACGTACCTGTCCTTCAATTAGGCTGTGTGTGGACAGCAGTCATGAGCCATTTTAAATCCACCATCTAGTACCGTGCAGAGTTGATATTTACTAAATTTTGAATGGGGTGAGGGGATGGGCAGATGGATGGAAGGAGGAATGAAAAAAAAAAACCCTACTGTAGGGCCGTGCCTGTGGCTCAAAGGAGTAGGGCGTCGGCCCCATATGCCAGAGGTGGTGGGTTCAAACCCAGCCCCAGCCAAAAACTGCAAAACAACAACAACAACAAAAACCCTACTGCATAAATTCTAGATCCTCAATCTAGAATGGAACTCAAGAGGTCATCCGTACTTTAATTTTGACCTTCATTAAGTTAATGCATTTACTTCCTCTTTATTTTTGTTTTTTGCAGTCTTTGGCCGGGGCTGGGTTTGAACCCACCACCTCCAGCATATGGGCCAGTGCCCTACTCCTTTGAGCCACAGGTGCTGCCCCACAGCATTTTCTTTCTTTCTTTCTTTCTTTTTTTTTTTGTAGAGACAGAGTCTCACTCTATCCCCCTTGGTAGAGTGCCATAGCATCTCGGTAGAGTGCCGTAGCATCGCACAGCTCACAGCAACCTACAACTCTTGGGCTTAGACAATTCTCTCGGGATTACAGGCACCTGCCACAATGCCCAGCTATTCTTTTGTTGCAGTTTGGCCAGGGCTGGGTTTGAACCCGCCACCCTTGGTATATGGGGCCGGCCCCCTACCCACAGGCGCCACCTGACCCATTTACTTCCTCTTATATGAGCCATGCAAGTGGCAGAAAGAGAATCCCCCTCCCATTTCCAGTGAGTTCTCTGCACTGACCTAGGTTTGTGTGTTATTTCATTAATTAACAAACATTTATTGAGCCTTAGCTGTGTAACCAAGAGCCAGGGTCACCTGACCTCCCAGGCCCTGGGCCAGGTGTCCTGCCCCTCCAGGTTACTGGAGGCTGCTGCCTCTGACTCAGCAAGTCAAGCTGCACAGGCCCATGCAGAGTACTGAGGGGGCCACAGCCTGGGCCAGGCTCTAGAGGCAACTGGCAATAGAAGTCTCATCCTTTGGGCAATGGAGAATTGCATGTGGTAAGTAAGCACTTGGGCTTGAGAGATAAATAGACAGATAGGGACTGATAGGTAGTCTGAAGTTCAAGTCCAAGCTTTGTCACTTCCTGGTTATGTGACCTTGAGCAAGTTAATCAATCTCCCTCTGCCTCAGTTTCCTTATCTGCAAAGTACAGATAATAATCATCCTTATGTCACAAGTACCATGCAGTAAGATAGTCCACATAAAGCGTTTAATTTTCTTTACTTTTTTTTTTTTTGAGACAGAGTCTCACTATGTCGCCTTCAATAGAGCGCTGTTACATCACAGCTCACAGCAACCTTCAGCTCTTGGGCTTAAGCAATTCTCTTGCTTCAGCCTCCCAAGTAGCTGGAACTACAGGTGCCCGCCACAATACTCGGCTATTTTTTGTTGTTATTGTTGTTTAGCTGGCCTGGGCCAGATTCGAGACCACCAGCCTTGGTGAGTGTGGCTGGCACCGTAACCACTATGCTTTGGGCGTGGAGCCAATTTTCTTTTTCTTTTCTTTCTTTCTTTTTTTTTGAGACTGAGTCTCACTTTCTTGCCCCTGGTAAAGTGCTGTGGCATCATAGCTCACAGCAGCCTCAAATTCCTGGGCTCAAGCGACTCTCTTGTCTCAGTCTCCTGAGTAGCTGGGACTACAGGCGCCTGTCACAATGCCCAGCTATTTTTTGCTCAGACAGGTCTCAATCTCATGAGCGCAAGTGATCCATCCACCTCAACCTCCCAGAGGAGGTTTACAGGATTACAGGTGTGAGCCACTGCACCCGGCCCCACATAAAGCATTTAAAATGGTGCTTGAGTGAGCATTCAATCAATGGCAGTCATCTTCCTCTACAGCACTATTATTGCTAGAGGTGGTCTCTATGCAGACAGGGCCCTAGCATTAAGGACAGTGCCTGGCACACAGTAGGTCCTGTCTACTATGTAAGGGAGAGAAGAAGCAGGCAAGCCTCCAGGGCTGGGCACCTTGACCTTGTGAAATGAAAGGCAGGCTGTGCACAAAGACGTGACTACAGACATTTGGTAAAGAAGCAGGTGCAAAAGTCAGTAGGAAGGAAGGGCGGAGGAGAGTCCAAAGCCAAAGGGAAGTGGAGGGATGCTCCATCTCCATCCAACTGAGCAAAGGGTTGGTGATACTTTCTATAGTTGACAGGACAAGAAATAATGGCATAAAATCACATAGCCTAAAGCTGCAAAGATAGTCAACACAGACCCCCAAATAACAAAATGTATCGGGAGGATGGAGAGAAAACCTGGGACTAGTGACAGAGACAAGCAAAACCCTTGGCCATCCTCGGGGGAATGACACAATCAAAAATGGGTAAAACAAGAAATTTGAGGCCTAGCATTTTATTGAGAACTGTGGAGGTAACTTCCAGAAGAAATGGTTAAAAGAATCAGAAATGCTTGTCCTGGGGAAGAGGCTTCAGCTAGGAAAGTGGGGTAGAATGGGGAGAATCATTTGCATTTTAAGTATGTTCCGATATTATTTTGATAAAATGTTTTTGAAGGTGAAGATTGAGTCAAAGCTAAGTAAAAAAAAAAAAACAACAAAAAACCAAGATGAAAGAAAAGAAGGAGGATAGGAGACAAGAAGGAAGGAAAGAGGAAAGGAAAGAAAACATCCGGGTCTTTGAAGTCGGTGTGCCCTGTCGAGTCAAATCATCACTCTGAACTTGGACTTGGCTCATCTGTTAAATGAGGCTGATGCAAACGACCCTCCTGGTTGTGTTTAACATTGAGATGAGGCTGTGAACTTGGGCTACATAACCCAGTAGGACAATCTGACTAAGGTGTGGACTGTACCTGGGTCAAAGAAGATGATGGCTTTGAGACAAGCGTACTCATTGTCATCTATCTGCAGCTCCTGGAAGGGCAGTACCAGCTCGTCAAGGATACGCATGGACACTCGGCTCATCTCTGCCAGTTCTGGACAGTGCCGGGGGACGATGTAGTCATTGCCTGGAGGGGTTGACAGGGAGAGATGGGGCAGTGACCCTGGCCCCACACCTCTCCTCTAGTTTTGGCTCGCAGCTGGTGCCCAGGGGAGGAGGACCTGTGGGGACTGTCATGTCCATTTTACAGATTAGGAAGCTGAGGTGCAGATTAAGGGGTGTGAGCAGCTTAAAGTCATCAGGTTGAATGTGGAACTTGGCTTTCTAGGACCCTTTTCACGTTTCTCAAGCTCCTTTTGCCAACATGACTCACAGTATTGATGACATTCAGAAGCTACTTGGGAGGCACCAAAGCTCCAAGTTAAGGGACCAGATCCTGGAGCGGGACTGCCCTGGTTGAAAGGCTCCACCGCTTGCAGCGGATATTTGGACAAGTTATTGAACCTCTCTGTGACGCAGTTCACTCACTTATAAAATGGAGATAAATAATAGCGCTTCCCTTAGCCTTTAGTTGTTGTTTTAAAAGAGGTGATGTCTGTAAAGTTAGCTGAGTCTCTGGGCTACAGTGTGTGCTTTATAAGCCTTTCAGATGGAAGGCTCAGGTGACACGGACCAGGGCTTTGTGCTTTTCCTGGCCACTTCTTGCTCCTATTCCAGAAAGAACACCAGAATGCCTGAGAAACTCTGGGGATAACTCTGAGTGTGCTCTAACTTTAATGTGGGGGAAATTTTATTCCTTGTACCCACATTTCCTCACATCTGCGTGGGATATCCAGTTGAGAACTGCATCCTGGAGCCCTTCATTCACAAGCCTGAGGAAAGGGCCACTCTTGGCCTATGTCCCTCAACCCTGTGTCCCCCTGTGCAAATCTCCCTTGGCTGGGTGTGTGCCATGTGGGCCCTGCCCTCCACAGAGCTGCACGCGGTCCCCTCACCTAGGAGCAGCACATCCTTGAACACCATAGATCGCTTGGTGGCTCCGAGTAGCAGGTGCTCACCGGCGTGGGCTCTGAGCAGGGCCACCTGGAAGACAGAAGGGACAGTGTCTGGCATCTGCACCCTTGGGAAAGCTCCTCCTAGCCAACTCAGTGACCCCGGGAATGTCAGCTTAATGTTCACTCTGCCCCTGCCTGTCTGAACTATACCGTGGGCATTGTAAAACGTTGGCCCTCCTCCCATAACTGGTCAAACAAGGGACCTGGAAAGGATTCGGCAGAAACATGGAAGGGGAAAGAACATGCATTCAGAGCTGGGAGACCTTGTACTGACTCTGGCCTTGGACTGCTGTGGCCTTGGGCAAGCTGCTGCTCCTCTCTGGACCCACCCACTCCCATGCCTGGTGAAACTATAAGCAACAATTTATGTGCATTTTTTTGAGATTCTCAAATGGGACTATGACCCAAAAAAGTGTTTGTTTGTTTGTTTTAATTTTAGGTTAATGTGAGGGTGAAAATAAAAACACAGATTCTTAAGCCTTACTACCAGAGATTCTGAGTCTGCACGTATGGGACAGACCTAGGGATCTGCATTTAACAAGCTCTCCTGTTGATCCTGAAGTGCAATTCTGTTTGGGAAGTCACTGATCTGGAAGATCTCCAGGGCATTGGTTCACTTGACATTGCAAGATTCTGGGATTCTGATTACAAGAACTTGGATGTGGATGTTCGTTCTCAGGGCTGGTCCTTCCCAAGGCAAAGGTGTGGGCACTGGTCCTTGGAGAATCTACTCCCCAGGCCCTTGTCTGCAGGGAAGACATGGCAGCCTTTGAAGACTGGAGTCCGAGGTCAGCCCACCTGCTTCTTAGGGGGACATCACCCACCCGCTTTCAGAACCATCTGCTCTAATGCTTGCATGAGAAACAAAAGATGAGCTGGTAAAAAATAGTAGTAGGCTGGAAGGATCTTATCTTCCAGACTGGGTTAGGAGTTTAGAGTTTCTTTCTCTTTTTTTGAGACAGAGCCTCAAGCTGTTGCCCTGGGTAGAGTGCCATGGCATCACAGCTCACAGCAACCTCCAATTCCTGGGCTCAAGCGAGTCTCCTGCCTCCACCTCCCAAGTAGCTGGGACCACAGGCGCCCGCCACAACGCCCGGCTATTTTTTGGTTGCAGCCATCCTTGTTGTTTGGTGGCCCAGGCTGGATTTGAACCCGCCAGCTCAGTTGTATGTGGCTGGCGCCTTAGCTGCTTGAGCCACAGGCGCCGAGCCTACATCTTAAAATATTAAGGCTTCTAATCCATGAACATCATATATCACTTCACTTATTTAAATATGTTAAATTTTTAAAAAATG
>CAUYTI010050500.1:0-21207 GCA_963575145.1 Galago senegalensis | reverse complement strand
GTTAACTATGTACATTGATACTCTTCTGGGGTACAGTGTGGGGTTTTCACATGCATTCTGAAATACTTCCATCAAACTGGTCAACACAGCCTTCATGTCATTTTCTCAGTTATTGCTTTAAAATGTTCACATTCTACTCTTCAAAAGATTCACCTGTACCCCATAAGACAAACCTCAAAAGTAATCCCTACAAACCCCCTCCCTCCTCCCATCCCCCCTCCCTTCTCCCTCCCCCCTCTGCATGTTCTAAGGCTATTTGGTTATAGCTTTCATATACAAGGTTTAAATTCTTCCCATTTTATGATAAATACAGAACTGAGGTTTATTTCCTTTTAATTTAATTTTTTATTAAATCATAACTGTATACATTCATGGACACAATGAGAATCCAACTGATTAGCATAGCCATCATCTCACTTACTTATTTTTTGCGGTAAGACATTTATAATTTTCTCTCAGTTGCTTTGAAATGGACCCTTGCATTGTGCACATTAGGCCAGATCCCACCAAATGCCCTCCCTCCTCCCTCCCCTCTCTCTCCTCCTACTTGTTGGACTATGTTTGTGTTTTATCATTCATATGAATGTGTAAGTGATTATATATTGATTTCATAATAGTATTGAGTATATTGGATACATTTTTTCCATTCATGAGATACTTTACTAAGAAGAATATGTTCTAACTCCATCCAGGGAAACAAAAAGATGCAAAGTCTCCATCTTTTTATGGCTGCGTGTATTCCATGGAACATATACCACAATTTGTCAACCCAGTCATGAGTGGATGGGCATTTGGGCTGCTTCTGGGACTGGGCAGTTATCGCCAGGCCCGAGGTTTACTCAGGAGGGCTCCTCTCAGAGTTGCTCAGTCCCCTGACACAGACTGTTTCAAGCCTCTTCATTCCTCACTTCAAGACCTTCTGTTCTGATGACCCCAAACCCCTTCAAATATGGCTAAGGGGGCTTTCCAGGTCTAGTCTGTATCCTCTCCAATGTTTTGCAAAGTTTGTGACGCCATATTTGCTCCTTTGGGTATCCAGTTGCTTCCTCTTATAAATTTCTTCAAATCATTGCATTTATCACTACATTTTGGAAGATGGGTATCTCAGTCCACAAATGTAGGTGCACATGATATGTAACTTCACTTTTCTTTGTTCTACTTAACAGCAGTGTCGGTTCTCTAAGATTTCGTTTAATAATGGAATCGGTGAACATGGGGTGGTGTGTGGATGTGCTGGAATCTGGCCTCCCACATGGTATGTCCGTGAAAGCATCTGCTGGGACATCTGTCACTCCTCCCCGGCAAGAAAGCTTCAGGCTTAGCAGCCTGCACAGTTCACTGTGCACCACACCTTGAAGCACAGACATCATTTTCCCTTCTGGATCATGCTAGGCCTGAAGAGTCCCTCGGAAACGCCCTGATTACCATATGCCCAGCCACTTCTCGGAACGGTTTCTGCTCTCAGATGTTGCTGTGTCTCTGTAGCATCAACCCACCATGTCTCAGACACATACACCTCCCTGGGATCCTTTCTCTCTGTCCTCTGCTAGAGAAGTACGGCGTGGGCTTCCTCTCTTGGCCAACCCACTGGTGACAGTCTGATCACTTCTCCTTTGTCATCCTCTTCTCTAATCCCTTTGAAATTACATTTGTCTCCTGATAAAGTTGCAGGCTCTGTAAATACTCTAATCATGTCATTTCTATCTCAAATTCTTACTATAATCAGAATCTTACCATTTTTATAAAGGAAAGAGTCTCTTAGAAAGCTTCAGGCTCCGTGTAACATAAGTCAATATAGTAGAAAGAAGATAAAGGTGATTGATGTTACTCCTCAGAGCTGGGGAGACAAAAGACACAGGCAGGGAGTAAGGCAGAGGGGGGAGTGCATGCCCTGGAGAAGGCCAATAGCTGGTAATCAGACCCTTCCACTGTGGCCGCGTGTGACTACTGCCCCTGAGACCAGATGTCCCGAGTGTTCTACGGGCTTCTCATGCTGCTGTCCCCCTTTCCAATGTCTGGGCTTCTTCTGTGTTCTACCTAAGAGGCCATTGAGCCCTGCAAGGCAGAAGAATCCTTTCCTACTGGAAATAAAACTGAAAATGAATTTTGGTTTTCATAGGCGTCTGGACCCAGATACTTCCAGGCTCTGTCAGAAATATATTAACTCAATTCAGGGTTAGTTTCCAGTGAAAATCATTCTTATTGTCCTGTTTCAATTTTTCCTACACCCAAATTCTGTTTTCCTTTCCAGAGTCGTCTATTTCTCAATTTTCTTCCTTCCAAGAACAGAAAAAATTATCCACTTCTATCTCCTATCAGAACGTAACTTATCACACTCCGGGATCCTAGGAATCTGTCTGGTTTCTTTTTCATAGTCATCCAGCAAGAAGCCTAGGATGGGACAGATATTCTCCAACAAGCACTTTGTGAATGACTGAGCGAACAGATGATTGAATATTCTAGTTATGATGAGTTTCTAGCTGTCTTTAGACTCGTCATTTTACCTCTCTTTATGTAACCTGAGTATATTTCTAGAACACATCATGTGATACATGCATTAAATTTGTATGGTCACATTGAGAAATGACCAGTGAGGGGGAGGAGAGAATGAAGGCAATGTAAGGATTTTACAAAGGTTTAGGAATGTCTGATTTCATAATATTCCAGGGTGTATGGTAGACTTCACCCCATATTTGGGGTAATATATAAAGTCAAGTTGAGACCAGACAAAATAGACTTCCACTAAATCTCAGGGGCCTTCATTGATATAAAGTAAGAGGGGATTCTCCCTTTAATTCTATCAGTTTTAGTTTTGTATATTTTTGCATTCTATTGCTAGAAAATAATATTCATTTATAATTGGCATAATTTCCTAAGGAATTGACCATTTAATCAATATAAAATACTCTTTTTTGTTCCTACAAAATTTTTTGTCTTAAAGTTTATTTTGCCTATCCTTTACAATTATTCTGATTCCTTAAGAGAATTATAGGAGCTATGCTGAAATGTAACTGTCTTGGGAGGCCTTCTCTGGGCCTTCCAGTGGACACTCCCCACCCCCACGTGCACACAATTCACCAGAGTGCTTTCAGTAACACAGGGGAGCCCATTGCAGCAGGGTCTGGAGGTGGGCAGTAGAAATAGAGCACATCACAAAGGGGAACTCTTTGGAACAGCAATGTTTAACTCAACCTGCCCAGTAAAGTGATGACTTTGGACTATTGGTGGATGTCACCCGGGCTGGCCACCACTGAGAAAGGAAAAGTGAATCTCAGGACAGGGAAGGGATCAGCACGCTCAGTCAAATTGTTTTCTTTTCTCTCTGGTTAAATATTGTGATATGTAACTTAAGGTGACCAGAATTAAATAAACTTCTACTTGATAGAGATGAATTTACTCTTATTTGGAGACTGAATTTTTTAGACACTTTAAGTTCATTGTCCTTTGATCTTCAACAAAAATGGCTGAGTTATTAAGAGCTCTCTCTATATATATATTTGTATATTTACATGCATATATATCTGCATGTGTATATAATTTATAAAATGTCAATAACTGAGGATGTGAAAATATGGTATTTTTGAAATATGGAAAATATCCAATATATGAAGTACCTGAGGGCTCAAAACTTAGGCATCAAATACTGGGGTATTTTGAACACCCTAACTCATGAGCTGATGAATTGCTAACACTTCAGCTTGTTGTGCCCAGACTTTCTTCAGTTTGCAATTGAGATGATGCAAAACAAAAACAATAATTTTGAATGATAAACAGCTAGTACAGACTGAAGTAAACACTGGCAATTTCACAGGGGAACGTTATGAGAATTTGCATTATTGGACATCACCACTGGACTGACTTCCAGACTATCAGACCATTTCTGAGTGAGGAAAAAAGATGCTTCAAGCTGTGGCATATGACTGGCTAACGTCAAGCCAGGGCCAAGTTCCCTACACAGCCTTTGTCAACCCCCCATCTCTGAACTGATTTGAAGGACAGCACATGCAATTTGTTGGCTGCATGACTTGCCCTTGAGTGCATCCTGCTGAAGTAGGTACTGAAAAAAAAAACCCAAAACCCTCAGATGTTGAGGTGTCTATTTCCTTCAGTTAGTTTAGTTCAATACATTGTATACAAATAAATTCTGTCATTTACAAGTGATAGGAATAATTACTTTATTCTTTGGAACATCTTGCAAATTTGTTACCATCTTTTCCAATTATTATTGGTTTTCCCGGAATATTTCCTTTTTTTCCCTATCCTTTCTACACTTTAAAATATATGACAATTTTGTGATTTTCTCCCTTAAACTAAAAAGGTATGTTGTGTGTGTGCAAATTAGTTTTCTATTTAGTGAATAAATATTTAATTATTTTAAGACTTCCTTATTTGATACAGCATAGAATTTGGATAATTACATTGAATTATATTGAAGTGCAAACTTTGGGAAGTGCATAGTTCATTAGCAGCAGCAAATCAGAAGGGCCAACAAAGAGGATTATGATCACGCTTGAGTCTTTAGTCAATAAAGCAAGTGTCTTCCTCTGTCCCAAGAAAGCCTATCAACCTATGTAAGTTGATAATGCACAAAACAGTGGTGCCTACACCCAATTGAGGATGAAAGGAAAAACTAATAGATCTGTTTTTGAATTGGCTCTAAATAGGAATTTTTGTTTTATTATAGCTATATGTTTGCCTTATATTAAAATTACTAAATAAGAATAGTCTTTTATGAATGGATGTTGGAAAGTAGTATGTGTCTGTCTACTAATAGATAAACTTTTTAAGATGATTCCTGCTGGCTCGGCGCCTATAGCTCAACCGGCTAAGGCACCAGCCACGTACACCTAGGGTGGCAGGTTCGAATCCCCAGCCCGGACCCACCAAACAACAATGACGGCTGCAACCAAAAAATAGCCGGGCGTTGTGGCGGGCGCCTGTGGTCCCAGCTACTTGGGAGGCAGAGGCAAGAGACTCGCTTGAGACCAGGAGTTGGAGGTTGCTGTGAGCTATAATGCCACGGCACTCTACCCAGGGTGACTGCTTGAGGCTCTGTCTCAAAAAAAAAAAAAATAGCCAGGCGTCGGGTAGCACCTGTGGCTCAAAGGAGTAGGGCATGGGCCCCATATGCTGAAGGTGGAGGGTTCAAACCCAGCCCTGGCCAAAAACTGGAAAAATAAAAAAGCCAGGCTCTGTGGCAGGCACCTGCAGCCCCAGCTACTTGGGAGGTTGAGGCAAGAGAATCGCTTAAGCCCAAGAGTTTGAAGTTGCTGTGAGCTGTGACATCACAGCACTCTACCAAGGGCAACAAAGTGAGACTGTCTCTTAAAAAAAAAAAAAAAGACCCATAACCAAAGAGTATAGTTTGAAAAGTGTAAAAAGAAAAAAAGCTACTTTATAAGTGAAAAAAAACCTGAGAAAACATACAACTAAAAAATGTGTTAGAAACAAAAAAGAAAAATACCTGATAAAAATTATGTCAGCCAGGTGATCAAGATTACTACCATTGCTAGTAAATCTAGGTGACCGGATACCCTTGTTATGATATGATAAAAATGGGACTTTACCTCTGTAATCTTCTTCCCCAAGAACCAATAACCCCAGCTGATCACTTAAAACAAAAAAAAAAAAGATAAACTCATATTGAGGGACTGTCTACAACATACCTGACCAATGCCAGGCAGGCATGGTGACTCACACCTATAATCCCAGCACTTTGGAAGGCCAAGGCAGGCAGATTGCCAGAGCTCACAAGTTTGAGACCAACTTGAGCCAAGAGCAAGACCCTGCCTCTAAAAATAGTCCCAGCTACTCAGGAGGCTGAGGCAAGAGAATTGTCTGAGCCCGAAAGTTTGAGGTTCCTGTGAGCTATGACATCACAGCACTCTACTGGGGACAACAAAGAGAGACTGTCTCCCATCAAAAAAAAAAAAAAAAAAAAACCTGACCAGTATTCCTTAAAATTGTCAAAATCTAGAAAGGCCTAAATTTAGAAACATAACAATTAAATGTAATGTGGAATTCTGCATCAGATCCAAAGACAGAAAAAGACATTCAGTAAAAACTAGAGAAATTCATACAAATAAAGTATGGACTCGGTTAATAATTATGTATTAATACTGGCCCCTTACTGGTTTTTTTTTGTTTTGTTTTGTTTGAGACAGAGTCTCACTATGTTGCCCTCAGTAGAGTGTGGGGGTGTCACAGCTCACAGCAACCTCAAACAGCAACCTCAAACTATTGGGCTAAAGCGATTTTCTTATCTCAGCCTCCCAAGTACCTAGAACTACAGCCACCCACCACAATGCCAGGCTACTTTTTTTTTTTTTTTTGTAGTTGTCACTGCTGTTTAGCAGGCCCAGCCAGGTTTAAAACCGCTACCCTGGTGTATGTGGCCTGGTTGGAGCCCTCACCACAAAACTACAGTTGGGGAGCCTAGCCCCTTAGTTTTAATAAATGCATCACATTATAATACACAAATGTAACATAATGTAACAAATGTAACAAGGGGAAAGCATACAAGAACTCTCTGTACTATCTTAGTAAGTTTTCTGCAAATCCAAACCTATTCACAACTAGAAAGTTTATTTAAAAAAATATATTTGGGACTTCTCTAATGAAACTTTTCAAGCTAGAAGACAATGGTCACCTATCTTTAACCTACTTAAACAGAACGATTTGCAGGCCAGAATTCTATATCCCGCTAAGTTAAGCTTCAAAATTGATTGAGAATTTAAATCTTTTATTGATATGAAAACACTGAGGAAATTTGCCTCAACAAGACCAGCTTCATGGGAAATATTTCAACCTGTCCTACACACTGACCATCATAATGGACCTTCAGCAAAGTAATCACCCAGAAATTAAAGGACAGAACCTGGCTCAGCACCTGTGGCTCAAAAGGCTAAGGCGCCAGCCACGTACACCTGAGCTGGCAAGTTCGAATCCAGCCTGGGCCCACCAAAAAACAATGATGGCTGCAACCAAAAAATAGCCGGGCACCTGTATTCCCAGCTACTTGGGAGGCAGAGGCAGGAGACTCACTTGAGCCCAGGAGTTGAAGGTTGTTTTGAGCTATGATACCATAGCACTCTACCAGGGTGACAGCTTGAGGTTCTGTCTCAAAAAAAAAAAAAAAAAAAAAAGGACAGAACCTAGTTTTCACAATGAAGCAAATGACAGAACTAAGCAATGGACTTTCACAAAATAAGATGAATAGAATGTGACCACACTTGTCAATCATCTCAATATCTCAATAAATGTCAATGGCTTGAACTCCCCACTCAAGAGGCATAGATTGGCTGATTGGATTAAAAAACACAAGCCATCTATTTGCTGTCTGCAGGAAACACACCTCACATCAAAAGACAAAACTCAAGAGTTAAGGGTTGGAAATCAATTTCAGGCGAATGGAAGTCAGAAGAAAAAAGGGGTTGCAATCTTATTTTCAGACACATGCGAGTATAAAGCAACTAAAGTTACAAAGGACAATGATGGGCACTTCATACTGGTCAAGGGAAAAATACAACAAGAAGACATTTCAATTCTAAATATTTATGCATCTAATTTAAATGCTCCCAGATTCTTGAAACAGAACTTACTTAGACTGAGCAAAACGATATCTTAATTCTTTTTTTTTTTTTGAGACAGAGACTCAAGCTGTCCTCCTGGATAGAGTGCCGTGGCATCACAGCTCACAGCAACCTCCAACTCCTGGGCTCAAGCAAGTCTCTTGCCTCCGCCTCCCAAGTAGCTGGGACCACAGGCGCCTGCCACAACGCCTGGCTATTTTTTGGTTGCAGCCGTCATTGTTGTTTGGCGAGTCCGGGCTGGATTCGAACCCGCCACCTTAGGTGTACGTGGCTGGCGCCTTAGCCGGTTGAGCTATAGGCGCCGAGCCTGTATTTATATTTGTTTAGGAGAGGAGATGGTGGGACTGAGAGGGAGCTGTTGGTAAACAGCATCCTTTACAACCCTAGAATTGGTGCTTGAGGGGAAGGGGGTATTTTTGCCACTCGGCTCTTCAACTTCCTTAAACTTCTTGATCTCTGCTTTTTACCCTGGTGTATCCTCCTTATTCTTTTTGAGTACTCTTCTTTTCTGGCTCCACTTCTTGCCCTGACTGCTTTGCCTTTGACCTTACTCTGTTTGTCTCCACCACCCCACACCCCGTTCTCTCTTGTCCCTTTCTTCACCTCACCTGTTTTGTCCCTACTTTCACTTGCACTCATTCTTTCTCTTGCCTCCTTCCCTTTCTCCTACCTTGTTGCTCTCTCCCATCCTACTTCTGTCTCCATTCTCTCTTAACTTTTGTGTCTTTTCATGGTCCCATTGCTCCTTCTTTACCTCACCACTCTTCCAACAGTACAACGCTTGTACCTTGCATGGTGGAAAAGGCCAAGAGCAGCGAGAGTTTGCATTGTCCAACCTCAAGGCTGGGGCCAAGGATATTTTGGTGGCTACAGATGTGGCTGGTCGTGGTATTGACATCCAGGACGTGTCTATGGTTGTCAACTATGATATGGCCAAAAATATTGAAGGTAAGTGCAGGGGAGAGTAGCTTTAATCCAGAGTGGTCACGCTCCTTTTATCATCCCCCTAGAAGCTGGGGTGCTGTACTTACGAGGCTTTTGCTGCAGCTCCAAGTCCAGGGTTGCCTGTCCCAGTGAGAAGAGCTCCTGTTCTTTATCTCACCTGAGTTTGTTGTCCCAGCATCTGGGGTAACACTTCTGTCTTCAGGGGTGTGGAGAAGAATGGAGCTAGGCAACCCTGGGTGGTAGAGTGGTAGAGTGACCATAGTCATTAGTGGTAGTGGGGAGCCAGACACTGGGAAGAGCATGGTGGATGCTTTGGGTTCAGGCAGCAAAAGGCATATTTACTGCCCTTGGAGGTACAGTGGGGAGGATGCCTTTAGAAGTTGAGGTTTTAGGTGGTGCCTGTAGCTCAGTGGGTAGGGTGCCGGCCACATACACCAAGGCTGGAGGGTTCTAACCCAGCCCAGGCTTGCTAAAACAATAACCGCTGCAACAGCAACAAAAATAGCCAGGCGTCATGGTGGGTACCTGTAGTCCCAGCTACTTGGGAGGCTGAGGCAAGAGAATTGCTTAAGGCCAACAAGAATTTGAGGTTGCTGTGAGCTGTAACATTATGGCACTCTACCTAGGGTGATGGCTTGAGACTCTGTCTTAAAAAAAAAAAATAGAAGTGGAGGCTTCACATACTGCTCACCAGGGCAACTGGCCTGGTGCAAATGATGTTCTCATTCCTCAGATTACATCCACCGTATTGGCCGCACGGGACGAGCTGGCAAGAGTGGCGTAGCCATCACCTTCCTCACCAAAGAGGACTCTGCTGTGTTCTATGAGCTGAAGCAAGCAATCCTGGAAAGCCCAGTGTCTTCCTGTCCCCCAGAGCTAGCCAACCACCCAGATGCCCAGCATAAGCCAGGCACCATCCTCACCAAGAAGCGCCGGGAAGAGACCATCTTTGCTTGATAGCACTTTCCCATGAGCTCAAGGGCATGCTCTGAAGCTTCCTGATGCCTGTTTTCTACAGCCCTCACATCCCCCTTTCCACATCCTCACTCTTAGGTTGTGGGGGCTTAGGAAACAATCAGGCTCCTTGGCTTAGACCCCAAGTGGGGCTGTAAAAGGAGATGATGATGCTGTAGGAGGCAAGGAAAAACAAATTACTGCAGATCTCAGCCCAGCTCTGTCCCCTTGGGGGCTTTGGGATCACACTCGTTCAAGGGCTCTTGCCAGGCTATGGGGGAGCTAGTTGGCATTACCCCCTGGACTGAACAAAAACCCAGCTGCCTATATGAGACCTCTTCCAGCTCAGACTTCTGTAACTGTGTACACTGCAGCAACATCATTGCCCTGGATGCCGTGGGAGGTCTGGCACCATGAGGATGATGGACCATGGAATCTTACTGTCGTTTGGACATCTGTTTTCCCATTTGGATTATAAAACAAGCTGAGACCCTTCAGACCTGTGCTTGGCCCCATGCCAAGGAGTGCTGTGCACTCTAGGCATCATCCCCCAGGGAATTTTTTAGTAGATGTGGGGACAGGGTGAGCTGGCTATGTCCATCTTTAAGTCACTGAGTGAAATCTTTGTTTTCTACTCTCTGAGAAGATAAGTTTGTATGTTCTGAGAATAATACATGAATATTCAGGCTGTGTCTAATAGCTAAACTCATCTCCCATGTCCTCCCTGGCAGTGGACATGAGGGGCAGCATTGGACATGGTGGCCGGCTTGGAGAATGAAAGCCAATCACAAGAGAAGAGGCTGGGCTCCTAGCTGTAGTCCAGGTCCACAGGTGGGACTTGAGGGAGGTGAAGAGCCATAGCAGTAGGACCACTGTGCATCCTCCTCTCCTGCTTTAACCTCACGTAACTGTGGCCCTGGCCTGATACCCTCCAGGGGTCTTTGCACATGGATGGGAGAGGAATGCTGGTGTGAATTTTTGGTAGGTGAGGCACAATCAGAACCACTTCCATGCTGTCTCCTGACACTCGGTTTCTTTCAGTCCATTGGCTTGTGTTCCCTGGTTGCTGGGTCCATTGCTTATGGGAGTGGATAGTGAAGGAGACGTGGACACCATGGCTTGGCTGAGTTAGGTTGTGGTGAGAGGAATGCATGATCCTTCTCCAGTGTGCCTTGTATTCACATGCTTTCCTTTACCCCTCAGAAAGAGCTGGGTGAGGACATAGGATTCAAGTGCAACTATGGCCTTTAAGGTCTGAAGCAGGGACAGTGTGAAACTGTGATGGTTCCCCATCTTGCAGAACAAGTCCTTGCTGAACAGTCTCCCTCCACACATCTGGGCGTGAGGGGGCCTGGGTGTATAGTGCCTCCCCCAGCTCTGCCCTTTCCCCCTCCCACTCAGTGGCTCCTGTGATGGAGAAGGGGAGCCAGAATACTATACTTCTTCCAGACTTGAGACACAGAACAGGAGCCTGAGGGACTATGCATGGTGTTTATTGGTGATGACAGGTGAGGCAGGGTCTTCTGGAGCATGCTTTGCAGGTCACACACTAGAGCCATAAGGCAAGAGTAGCTGGGTAGACAGGGCCTCAAGGGGCTGTCCATAGTGTCCCATCTCTCCCCATCTAACCCTAACCTAACAAGCGGCAGCTAGGAGTCAGGGAACAAAGTCTGGAGCTCATATCTCCCAGGAAGTATGAGGGAAAAGAACAAATGACAGGATGCAAGGGCAAAAAAATGAGAAAGGCAAGGAGGTGGTTGAAGCTGTTCCAGGAATTCTCTGCTACACGCCCTCCTTCCCCAAACCCCCAATCTGGGTTGGCTCCTGTTTTCCATTTGGCTTGACCATGCTCTTGGTCCCCAGTCCTATCAGATGTTAAGAAGCTTCCTGGCAGGATAAGGAGAGCCCTGTCCTCCATGAGTTTCAGCTGTGAGACTGTTCTTGGGCCCCAGCCTGACCAGCCTGCTGCTCTGGTATTGTATGTGGATACCCAACTCAGCTTACGGATGGGCATGACACCCTGGTGGGCTTTGATTGTCTCATTTCTAATGTGCGGCAGTGAGGTGAGTGGAGGCCCTTGGACCCCAAAGCACAAACCCTGAGTCCCTAGACTCTTAGTACTTGTGCCTGCTCAGGGACCGTGTTTTTAACTCATGCCATGCTGCCCACACCCCTACCCTCTTATCACTGAGGGGACATCCCTTCCCTGAGTCTGGTGGGAAGGCCCCAGCTAAGGGGATCCTGGCCTGAGGGCACTGCCCAGTGGGGCAGCTTCTTGTGCAGGAGAAGGAAGGTGCCAGGGGTGTAGAACACACAGCTAGTACCTGGAATGGGAGCCAGAGTGGGGGGATCACTGCCCAGGAGGTGAGGGGGCCTCCTGCTTCTCCCAGAACCTTGGAACCACAGGCAGCTCTGAAGCTGGGGCCGGGCAGGGGGTCATGGGGGCTGAGCCTAGTGCCAGCCTAATGCCAGTCTAACTCCACCCTGCCTGGAGTGGGTGCCCCGGCCAGCTTTGCCTGTGCCTGCCAGGGCAGGGCAGCAGGAAACTATCAGTAGCTATCCTTGGGCCAAGGCCGGTTGCGTTGCCAGTTCCGGTCATTGTGGTTGTGTTCCGAGTCCTGGGCCAGGAGCCGGTCCTGGGGATCGTGCCCATTAGCACTGGGCAGCCCTGAAGTGTGTTGACGGTGAGGCTGATAGAGGTCCTGGTAGGCATCTGCATAGTCCTCCTCCAGGTGGCGAGAGCTACGCTGTGAAGATCCTGTCCAGGCTTGGCGGGAGCTCTCACTGGCCTCATCTGAGGGCATCAAGCTGTCCCGCTCGAGGGGTGAGTGCTCCTCGCCACGCTCCCCCAGCAGCTGCTGGTTCTGGGGGTCATACAACAAAGCTCAGTGAGGCAGCACAGACCTTACCTTGGCCTCTGGTTGGATGAGAGATTTTCCCCCTCCACTCTCAGTTCCCCAGTACAGGAAACAGGCCAGAGCATTCTTCCTCTCCAGATACAGAAAATTGGAGCTGTGACTCCCACAAAATTCAGGCTGTGCCTCAAGGGAGGCAGGAAGAAGGGTTTGGAGATTATGTTTCTCTTGCACTCTAGAAAACTAATCTCTGACTACCCATCTCTGTCATCAGGGAGTCCCTTCACCCACCTGCACTAGCTCTACAGCAGTGCTGGGTTCTACCATCCTTTGGCCTTCTGAACAGCAGGCCAAGGATGAGCATCTGGGCAGGGAAGGGCAGTGCTTTGGCTGGCTTAGCTTGAGCATCTGTGCTCACTGGCACTGGTTACCTGAAGTCCAGGGATGGCACTGGGAGGGCCCAGAAGTCCAGGTCCAGGGGCTGGGTGGTGGGTGGCACGCCAGTAAACCTCTAGATACTCAGCTAGGTGCTCACAGGCATCCTCCAGTTGGTTCTCATCCAGAATCACATCAAATGACTCCTGAGGGAGGAAGGTGAAGGGGGAATGTTGGCTTCCTCTCAGAATCCCCCACCCCCACCATCTCTATTACCTTTGGAAAAGTGGGCACAAGAGTAGCTGACACAGGTACCCACCGGTGGGCACTGAACCAGCTTATCATATGCCATCATCTGTACAGTCAGGTGCTTCATCTGTGACTTCCCCCGGGAACGGATGAGACGCTGGAGTACCTGAGAGGGTAGGGCAGGGGTAGGCCAGGGGTCTCTCAGGGCCCTGGGCAGAGCCAGGCTTGAAAAGAACTGGGCATATTCCCCACTTGTGACATGGCAGAAGTTGCAGGGAAGGATGACTCACAATGGTGTTAAGCAAAAGAGGGAACTCAGTGCCCTAGGCAGGGACCAAGCAGACTCATGCCACATTCTAGGGGACAGCCTTGTGGACCTCCATAACCCCAGCTGATTTACCTTTGGTGAGGACACTTTGACAAAAACGATGATGGGAGCCAGGGAGGTCTTGGCCAGCTGTGCGGGGTGGTTGATGGTGTCGGCATCCAACACAACTAGCTGCAGGGATTTGGCCAGCTCAAATATACGCTCAATCTCGCTCTGTACTTCAGCTATGGAGGGAGGGAGCAGCAGAGCTCACCAGGGCTCTGCCCACTGCTTACTCCAGTAAGATTTTGAGGGCTTCCACATAGGAGATGGGAAGGAATTGGAAAGAAAGGGTACTCATCAAGGCCTGGGCAGTAGGGGAATAGACAATTGAGGATAGTGGAGTGGGTTCTTGCTGATCCTGGACAGGTAGAAAGTTGGGCAGAAACATAAGGAGTTGGGGAAGAGAAAAAGGAAGGAGGAAGTGCTCAAATGGGCAGAGAAGCAGGAGACAGGGACTTCTCACCAATGCTGGAGCGGGCAGAAGAACGCTCGATGATGGTCCTCTTGCCAGGATTGTTGAGCACAGATCGCTTTGCCAGTGAGAGGTCAGCTGTGACACGTGTAATGGAGATCCTGGGGTGGGGGTAGAGAATCCCAGCTTGCTTCTAGACCCTAGGCCTCTACTTCCTAGCTCCCACCAGCTTTCCTTTTAGAGAAGACTTGCCACAGGCATCTGGAGGTAGGCCAGGATCTTCATTCTTAGGCCATCCCAGGTCAGGCCAGCTTACCTGCCATCAAACCTATGTTTGAGGAAATCGAAGAGAGCCTTCTGCATCATGTCTGTAACCTGCGAGGGAGGGCATAGAACTGATGGAGGGCCCTTTTGGAGAGGGACAGCATCCCCATGCATGGCTCCAGAATCCACCCCTTTCACACATAGACCCTAGAGAGAGAACACTCCTTTCCACTGTCCCAGGGGCCTTCCTTGGCAGGCGTGGTAGAGGTGACTCTTTGGGGTCAGGATCTCTCACCTCATACCCTTTCAGAGAAGGTCCCACCAGCACCACAGGCCGCATGGAGGGCACCACATCGTATGGGGGAACATGTTCTGCCTGCAGAGTGGACATAAGGTCAGGCAAAACCATGGCCCTGGTGCCTGCCTTATGCCCAGTGGGTGGTGTGGGGGCAGATTCAGAGATTTTTTTTTTTTTTTTTTTGAGACAGAGCCTCAAGCTGTCCCCCTGGGTAGAGTGCCGTGGCATTACAGCTCACAACAACCTCCAACTCCTGGGCTCAAGCGAGTCTCTTGCCTCCACCTCCCAAGCAGCTGGGACCACAGGCGCCCGCCACAACGCCCGGCTATTTTTTGGTTGCAGCCGTCATTGTTGTTTGGCGGGTCCAGGCTAGGGATTCGAACCCGCCACCTTAGGTGTACGTGGCTGGCGCCTTAGCCGGTTGAGCTATAGGCGCTGAGCCAAATTCAGAGATTTTAAGCTCCTTCCCCTCTGATCTGCACCTCCAACAATGACTGCCCAAAAAACTTTTCCCAGAACCATAGCCATGAGCCCCCCACTCCAGGTTCCTTCCTTGACTCACCTGCTTTTGCTTCTGCTTGGCTTTTTGGAAAAGGAAATAAAAGATTAACATTGGTGAAGGGGGAAAAGGCCCTGGGGGTATTGGATTCCCTTCCCCAGGGCAGATACTGGGCTTCTCCCACTGCTTTTGGACCCGGAATAGCCCCTTCCCACACAGTTCACTAGGGCAGAATCTCCCCTTTTCCTAATTACCCACCTACCCAAGAAGGGTGGAGCTGGGGGGAGGCTACCTAGAGACGGAGGAGGGGAGCGTCGGTTGCCAATGTCACTCAGGCTGGAAGGGTTCCCAGATCTCCTAAGAGAAGAAAAGGATTAGAGAAAAAGATGGTGTCTCTGTATATGCATGTTCTATGTGTTATTTCTTTTTTTGAGACAGAGTCTCACTTTGTCACCTTCACTAGAGTGCTGTAGCATCACAGCTCACAGCAACCTCAAAGTCTTGGGTTTAAGTGATTCTCTTGCCTCAGCCTTCCAAGGAGCTGGGACTATAGGTGCCTGCCACAAGGCCCAGCTATTTTTAAAGATGGGGGTCTCACTCTGGCTCAGGTTGGTCTGGAACCTGTGAGCTCAGGCAATCCATCCGCCTTGGCCTCCCAAATGCTGGGATTATAGGCATGAGCCACTGGAGCTTGGCCCTATGCATTAATAGTTGTACACATTTCCATATACTTTACCTAGTAAGATAAGTGTAGTGTGATGTTTGGATTTGTGTATGTGTGCTTGTTTGTTTTTGGTTTGTTTTTTGTGAAACACAGTCTCACTCTGTCACCCTGGGTAGAGTACTGTGGTGTCATACCTGATAGTAACCTCAAACTCTTGGGCTCTAGTTATCCCCTTGCCTTAGCCTCCCAAGTAGCTGGGACTATAAGTACCTGCCACAACACCTGACTAATTTTTCTATTTTTAGGGGTCTTGCTTTTGCTCAGGCTAGTCTGGAACATTTGCTCACACGATTCACCTGCCTTGGCCTCCCAGAGTGCTGTGTGCTTGTATATTTGTGTGGTATAGTTGTGCAGAGCTCAGCATATGAGAGTAACAAGGGAGGGATATGTATGTATGTACACACGCATGCACGTGTGTGTGCTGATATGTACTGTGGATAAATTACACATGTTTGGGGGGTTATTTACTGAGTCAGAGCCCTGCTCTCACCTGGCCTTCTGCTCCTGTTTCAGCCGGATGCTCTCTAGGCGCTGGGGGCTGGGGATGAAGGCGATGTCCCCACCCTCTTTCACTAGCCGCCCGATCCACCAGTCATTGCTGTATTTCTGGGAGTGGAAGAGGGACAGGTGGTAAGAGCAGCAGCCAGTGCCCCAGGCCTGGCTCATCAAGGTGAAGGAGCAGGGAAGTGTTCAGTGAGCTGGTCTGAGGCAGAAGAGGGCAATGCAAGGGGCAGTGGGCGGAACGTACCAGAGGGCAGAGTGGCCAGGTCTCATCCACCCAGGATCTCAGAGTAAGGGAAAGGATACTTCATAGGCAGCTAACCTAACTGCTCACTCTATAGATAAGGAGACTAAAGCCTAAGCCAGGTCTCACAGGGATGGAGACCCTGGGGATCAGGTCTTAGATGCAGGAGTGTGTGAAGGATAAGATGTGAGGAATTTGGGGATTTGCTTTTGTAGACTGAGGACTGAAATAAAAAACATTGGGATCTGGGGCAGAAGCAAGGAAATTAGGAGGTAGAGGTTCTGGGAGGAGGGGGTCAGTCACCTCTTTAATGTGCAGAAAATCTTTGGCCTCAAAGTTGACTCCAGAGCCCTGGACTGGGCACTCCTCGTCCAGTACGCCACAGTAGCTGACATTGGTCCTCACCGCAAATGCCACAGGTTTGTGCTGGAGAATTTGGCCATCAGTGCAAGTGGGAGGAGCCTCAGAACACCCCTTCCAGCTTCAGTGCCCTATCAGCCTCTGCCCCCAGTGGAGGAGCTTGGGGTCACCCACTGCCTCTGCCTGTTAGATGTTCTTTCACGCTCAAGAACATCTTGCCCAATGGTCCCTTGTGACTTAGGACAGAGTGCAGGTTTCCACCTAGTCTTGCCCCATTCCCAAAAGCTATACCTTGGCCCTTTCAAGCTGCTGCTGAGCCTGGCTCTCCACTTCACGCCGGGCACTCTCCCGATCCTCCTCCAGGGAGACGTCAGAGTCCAGAGATGGGCGACTGGTATAGGAGTCGGCTGAACCCTGAGATGAGAGAGAGGCTGTGACCTCTGGGCTCAGGCATGAAGAATACCATAGAGACAACCTCCTAACCTCAGAGTGGTGCCTCTATTACCCCTACCCTCTCCATCTCCTAGAGGGTGACTGGTTGGAACACTATGGTCCTTGCTATCCCATGAGAAAGGCCCCAGTGCCTCCCAGGCTGCAGGAAAGCTGGCCTAATCCATATGTGCAGAGACCTGGGCCCCTCCTTCCCCAAGCCTATTAATACTGCAGCTTTGAATAGAGGTTTCACTCCTCTTTCCTCCCCTCTATCATGTCTTCTGAGGCAGAGGGAAGGGAAGTGTACTGAAGATGATATATTAGAGATGACTGTGAACAGGAGCCCCAGCCCTGTTGCTCACACCAGCCTACTAAGCGGCCTGGACATTATCTCTTTAAGATGCCTGGCAGGAGCACAGCCAACCGGCAACAGTCAAGAGATGCTGGTTGGCATAGCACTGGTCCAGAGTGTCAGGACCTAGCCATCTGCCCCCTTGGATCCCACCTTCCCTACTCCAACAGGCTTGGAAGGCTCCCAAATGGTGAGTCCCAACCCGTCTGAGGGGAAGAGTACATGCAGAGCTGCCAAATCCTGGAAGTTACCTCCCTACCCCCACCTTTCTTTCCTTCCACACCTGCTGGGGCAAACTGCCAGGTGTGGGCAGCAAACAAGACAGACCTCTAGGGCAACACAAAGCTATCTCCCTGGGCACTGATGACGCTGGGCCACACCTACCATTTGGCCTATATCTCCCCACCCCTTTCCCAGGGCCAAAGGATATTAAGCCCTGGAGGAAGGCCATGCTGGTGCCAGGCAACCCAGCTGGGGAACAGACCCTGGGGATGTGGGGAAGGGGTCTTTGGTAATATGAGTAAATATTCTCTGAGTCCTGCCCCCAGGAAGGTTCTTTGGGTAACTGGGTACATTTGTTTTTTTTTAATCCCCTGAGAAAGGCCCAGTGCCTTCCAGGCTGCAGGAAAGCTGGCCCAATCTACCACTCTCACTTCGTCGCCCTTGGTAAAGTGCTGCAGCCACCTCAAACTCTTGGGCTTAAGCGATTCTCTTGCCTCAGCCTCCTGAATAGCTGGGACTATAGATTCCCACCACAATGCCCGGCTAGTTTTTTTTTTTGAGACAGAGCCTCAAGCTGAGCCCCTGGGTAGAGTGCCATGGCTTCACTGCTCACAGCAACCTCCCAACTCCTGGGCTCAAGCGAGTCTACTGCCTCAGCCTCCCAAGTAGCTGGGACCACAGGCGTCCGCCATAACGCCCAGCTATTTTTTGGTTGCAGCCATTATTGTTGTTTGCCGGGCCCGGGCTAGATTCGAACCCGCCACCTTAGGTGTATGTGGCTGGTGCCTTAGCCACTTGAGCCACAGGCGCCGAGCCTGCCAGGCTAGTTTTATAAACGGAGTCTTGCTCTTGCTCAGGGTGGTCTTGAACCTGTGAGCTCAGGCAATCCACCCACCTCATCCTCCCAGAGTGCTAGGATTACAGACGTGAGCCACTGTGGCCCAGCCAAACCAACCAGGGTACATTGGAGGGTCACAGAGCTCACATTCAAGACCACAAGGGAGATAACAAATGAGAGAGAAGCTGAACTTTGAAACAAGAGGCTAGAAATCAGCCTGTTTGGGTTTTCCCTTCAGTCTAGGGGAAAGCAAATCTTTTGCTTTCTGTCTCAGTTTCTCTTCTTTGTGAGCAAGAGCCTGGAGTAATATTTCCCTCAATTCTGAGATGCCAGTGACAAAGAGAAGGTATGGGCCTAGCTAAGGAGTTTATGCAGCCTGGGGAGCAGTCAGTCCCTCAAACGCACTATACACAAGCACCTACAGAAGACAGCAAGGCCAGATTCTCAGAGAGAAGGTTCGAGTCACATACTTGCTGTCCACTGTGCCCTCTGCCCCATCCCTGCCCTGGACAAGAGAGCTAGTCACCTTATTGTCAGCCCAGATCCTAAGCTAGCAACAGTGTCCATAGTAGACCAGAGGCATGGAGACAGAACAGGGAGTAAGGTCTTTTATTTTACCGAAATGTGGAATATGCCTGCTGTTCCCCATTGCTACCAAGAACAAACTAAGGCTGTCTTGGCAGTGGGATAAAGAGAGGCTGAGACCCATCAAAAACCTTTGCATGTGGATCTTAGGTTCCCAAGGGTCTGAGGGCATAAGAGATACCTCTGTGGTATATCGCTGTCTAAGTACATAGGGGCCAGTAGGCCAGGAGCCAAGAGGTAAGGCAGGATGGCCACTCACTTTGGTACAGATAAATCAGATACCTTCTAGATGCCCTGCACTGTGTTGGGGGGGTGAGTTTGATCTTTACTCCCTGTTCTTCAGGTACTGAATCTAATTTAGTAATCTTTTTTCTTTTTCTTTTTTTGAGACGGAGCCTCAAGCTATCCCCCTGGGTAGAGTGCCATGGCATCACGCTCACAGCAACCTCCAACTCCTGGGCTCAAGAGAGTCTCCTGCCTCAGCCTCAAGTACCTGGGACTACAGGCACCCGCCACAACGCCTGGCCATTTTTTGGTTGCAGGCATCATTGTTGTTTGGCGGGCCTGGGCTGGGGATTTGAACCCGCCACCTTAGGTGTATGTAGCTGGCCCCTTAGCCGCTTGAGCCACAGGCGCCGAGCCAATTTCATTTTATTTTATTATTATTTTTTGAGATGGAGTCTCTGTCACCCTGGGTAGAGTGCCATGGCCTCAATAGCTTACAATAACCTCAAACTCCTAGGTTCAAGCAATCCTCTTGTCTCAGGCTCCCAAGTAGCTGGGACTACAGGCACCTGCCACACCACCTGGCTAGTTTTTCTATTTTTAGTAGAGACGAGATCTCATTCTTTCTTGGGCTGGACTTGAACTCCTGAGCTGAAGTAATCTCCCTGCCTTGGCCTCCCAGAGTGCTAGGATTATAGGCATGAGCCACTCCAACTGGACCTTCATTTTATTTTTAATTTAAAGATAATAATGGTATATATTTTGTGGGGTACAATGTGACGTTTTAATACATGTATACATTGTAGAATGATCTATCAAGCTAATTAACATATTCATCATCTCAAATTCTTATTTCTTTGTAATGAGAACATTTAAAATCCACTCTTTTAGCCATTTTAAAATACACAGTATATCATTATTATTATCTATAGTCACCATGACGGGCAATAGATCACCAGAACTATTCCTTTTGTATAGTTTGACCAACATGGCCCCTGTCCCATCTCTCCTTCCCACCCCAGCCTCTGGTAAACACCATTCTATTCTCTACCTCTATGAATTCAACTTTTTTAGATTCCAGATATAAGTAAGATCATGTGGTATTTGTTGTTCTGTGCCTGGTTTATTTCACCTAGCATAATGTCTTCTAGGTTCATCCATATTGTCCCAAATGACAGGATTTCCTGCTTTTAATGGGTAAATAGTATTCCGTGGTGTACATATACCACAGTGTCTTTATTCATTCATCCATTGATGGGGCCCTTGGTTGTCTCCATACCTTGGCATTGTGAATAGTGCTGAGATGAACCTGGGAGTGCAGACATCTCTTTCACAGACTCACTTCGGTTCCTTTGGATGTATACCCAGAAGTGGAATTGGTGGGCAACATGATAATTCTACTTTTCGTTTTTTGAGGAAACTTCATACTGTTTTCCAAAATGGCTGTGCTAATTTACCTTCCCTCCAACAGTGTACAAAGGTTCCCTTTGCTCCACATCTTCACCAACACTTATCTTTTATCTGTCACAGTGAAATTTCATTATATGGGAGATAAAGAGAAGGTTGTGAATGTTTCCTAAAGAAAATATGCTTTATTCAAAGGATCAAATGTCAGAAGGGCAAAAATCCAATAGGCGTGAGGTGATGTCTCATTGTGGTTTTAATTTTCATTTATCTAATGATCTTCAATGTTTTTTCCATATATCTTTTGGCCATTTGTATGTTTTCTTTTGAGAAATGTCTATTCAGGTCTTTGGCCATTTCCTTTTTTTTTTTTTTTTTTTTTTTTTGAGACAGAGCCTAAATCTGTCCCCCTGGGTAGAGTGCCATGGCATTACAGCTCACAGCAACCTCCAACTCCTGGGCTCAAGCGAGTCTCTTGCCTCCGCCTCCCAAGTAGCTGGGACCACA
>CAUYTI010050499.1:0-34356 GCA_963575145.1 Galago senegalensis | reverse complement strand
CGCCTGTAGTCCCAGCTACTTGGGAGGCTGAGACAGGAGACTCGCTTGAGCCCAGGAGTTGGAGGTTGCTGTGAGCTGTAATGCCACGGCACTCTATCCAGGGGGACAGCTTGAGGCTCTGTCTCAAAAAAAAAAAAAAAAGGGACAGATAGTCAGGAGAAGTACTGTTTTAGATCAGGCAGCCAGGGAAGGTCATTCAGAAGAAGTGGCATGTGAGCAGAGGCCCTAATGGAGAGAGGAAGGGACAGCAGATGGCAATCTAAGGGAAGTACATTCCAGACAAATGGCCACAGCAAATGCAAAGGTACTGTGGGCTGAGGTTAAGGATTTGGTCTCTGGAGTGGGATGACTGGGTTCCAATCCTGGCTGTGCCACTTATATCTCTTCATGAAATAGTAATGATGATAATAGTTGGTGTTCAGTAAGTCTGTACCATGTGTCAGTTAAAATGCTAAGGCTTTTACCTGGCTCTCTTGAGCTTCACATCAACTCTACAAAATCAGTACGATTATTAATCCCTCCCACCAACAAGGAATTGAGCTAAAAAAAGATTTAGTAAAGAGTGGCGCCAGGATTCAACCCCTGCAACTTGAACTGAGAGCCAGTAGTTTTAACCCAAAATAAAATGTGGTATGAACATAGCTAGATGTGGGAGAATTGGGATGTTTGGCCTTTATAGTTCTTCCCTCTCCTGCCAATGACCTCCTCTCCTCCAACTTTGCTTAGGGCCTTCTGAGGTGGTTTGGGTGAGGTGTACCCAGGCACTACCACCTCTTGTTCTGGACCTTTCCCTACAAAAATCATTCCTGGTTCCCAACCCTTGGAGAACAGCCATCTTGGTCTGAGAGAACTGTCAAGCTAGGCTCAGTGAAAGTGCCGGTGGGGATAGTCATTTTGTAGAAATAGCAGGAAATTATAAGCTTTGCCTCTGCGAGTAAACAGCTGTGTGACCTAGGCCAGGTCATTGGCTTTCTGAGCCTCAGTTTTTTCCTACATAGAATGGATTGATATTATTTCTATTGTCTCACCTCACTTAATGCTATTTCTCCCATGCAAATCAAATGAGGTCATGTGTGATCACATAAAATGTAAAGTAACAAAATAAAATAAGCTGCATGTAAGTATAGCATATTGTTAGAGATTTGCAAACATCTCCTGGATGTTTAACTTTCTGATTATTAGGACATATTGCAGTGACAAACTTCTGGCCCTGTTTTATATTTCCATCTCTGAAGTCATGCCCTCTGAACATCTTCCAATTCTTCAAATTTCCACTTCTCAAGATAATAAAAATGTTATTTGGACTTTTACCAACAGTTTACTTTAAAACTGTTGCTTCTCTAGAAACTAGATAAATTAAGGCAGTTTGTACCTTTTGGAATGGAAGCTATTTGGCTCTGTAATTTCTACCATATGTATTCATTTCATTTTACAGAGAAGTCTCAGTTAACCAGAATTCCAGAAGGAACAAAAGGCTTTAATTATTGGTCAATTAAAAAAGAAAAATGAATTTAAAACCCTTTCCTCTTTTCATACTGTAGGAAGTATATTTTATTTGTTTATTTTTCTTTTTGTTTATTGTTTGAAACAGGGTGTGTTCTGTCATCCACTCAGAGCTCACAGCAACCTTAAATTCCTGGGCTCCTGTCATCTTCCTGCCTCAGCCTCCCAAGTAGCTGGGACTACAGGCGTGTGCCACCACACCTGGTTAAAATATATTTTAACTACATCAGTTACTCCTCTGTGCAGGGAGGGTCACCAGCCCTCTGTATGTATGTATGTGACTGCATTATGGAGAACAGAATTGCCATGTGAGCGCCTCTGCTCAGTGGCTCTCCAGTAATAGGCAACATCCAAAGTTGAGATAAAGATAAAATGAGCTGGCTCGGCACCTGTGGCTCAAGCGGCTAAGGCACCAGCCACATACACCTAAGGTGGTGGGTTCGAATCCCCAGCCTGGGCCCGCCAAACAACAATGATGGCTGCAACCAAAAAATGGCCAGGCATTGTGGCGGGCGCTTCTAGTCCCAGCTACTTGGGAGGCTGAGGCAGGAGACTCGCTTGAGCCCAGGAGTTGGAGGTTGCTGTGAGCGTGATGCCATAGCACTCTACCCAGGGGGGATAGCTTGAGGCTCTGTCTCAAAAAAAAATAAAAAAAATAAAAAATAAATAAATAAAAAGATAAAATGAGCTTAGGGTAACACTATTCAGTGAAGGCTCATTACATATTAAAAGGATGTTAAAAGCTACATAATGTTCAAGGGCTCAGGCTCTGACCTGCCCACCTGGGTTGGAATCCTGGCTTGGTTGCTTCGTAGTTTTGTGATGCTGGACAGGTTCCTTAACTTTTCTGAGGCCCTAATTTCCTCTTTGGTAACATGAAGATAACAGTGATGATACTTTCTTCACAGAGTATTCAAGGAATCCCAGTACCTGATACCTAATAAGCACCTTGTAAAGGTTGGGAATTTTGCCCTTGTTGGTTGTGATGAATACCTACCATGTCTTTAATGCAGTAATTCACAATAACTCTATGAAGCAGGTGTTGTTGTTGTATTTTATAGACAAGCAAAATGAAGAGTAGACTTACTAAGTTGTTTTCCCGAGGCCACTTTGCTAGTACAGATGGAGCTGAGAACCATCCCACATCAGCCTTGCTCCACATGCATGGTCCTAATCGCCATCCTAAACCACCCTAGTCACATATTTCCTGGTCTCAGTCCTTCTTTCTACCTTCCTTATGTGTCAATATTACCTTTTTTCTCAGGGTTAGCATCAACAATAAACATTTATGGAAGGGGATGACACTCGCCAATCAGACTCAGATCTGATAGCTTGATTTCATTTAATTGAAGTTTTTGAGTATTATAGGTTAGTAAACATGGTCTTTTAAATAAATCATGTGTTGGGAGTGATCTTAAATAAATTATTTTAAATTTAATATTTCTTTGGCATCAAACCTACTAAAGTTATCAAAAGATTTACTTTGGAAACCTTTTTTTTCCAGGTGCTTCTTAAGAGTATATTCTTCCAGAGGTCCAGGGTAAATTCTGGATGGTGGCTAGGACAGTTCACTCCCACTTGGGTGCATATTGACATTATTTGATATGGGTGAAGGATTTCTGGACCTGGGGCCCATGAAAATGGAGGAACATAGTAGAAAAAGGAATGCATGATCAAGCCTGCTTTTTCCAGTAATGGCAATGGGTTATGGCTGCATTTTAAAGAGAAGGGGGAAAATGACTTTTCCATCCAAAAGTATAAAACTATGACTCATGCTGGAATTGGTCCAGAACATGGGTCAAAAAATCCAGATTGACAACTAAAACTAAAAGATCTTGGGAAGACAAGGTAGAAAGCTGGAATGCAGGGAAAGACATATATGAAGCTTAGGTTCATTGAAAACATGTGATCATGTTAGAGAAAAATAAGAAGAAAAGCAGAGTGTATAATATTCTTTAAAAAGCCAAAGAAGTGCATTTAAAATGACTTTCCTGATTTCCTTAGATAATCCTAGGAACTCCAAACTTACCCAGCAAGTTCATGGAATATCCAAAGAAAACCAACTCCTCCTTGTAAACAAAGTGGAAATTTCCTTCTTTCCAAAAGGGCCCCAGTCCCAGCCATAGAGGAAGCAAAGAGGCGAAAACACATTTCTGCCTGAAATGACCTCCTATTTTAAGAAAAAACAACAGCCCCAGAAGAAGGAAAGGAAAAACAAAGTTCCACCCAGAATGAAATTGTATGTAAACAGCCCAAAGGGAGACCAAGACCCAGAGGGCTGGAATACTGAAATAAGCAATGAGTGAAAGGCATCATTAGCCTCTGACAATGTCAGAATCTGAACTTTGTGACAACTGCTTTGTGATTGATAAAAAGAGGTTGGGGGTGGGAGGAACCAGACAAGAGCAAGCTGGTTGAAAAGTCCCCTCTGCAGCATGGAAACTTTGATCTTTGAAGTCTGTCTATTTTTTTCAGGACTGTTCTATAGTGTGTTACCCCGGGAAGATCAGCCACCACAAAATGTTGGCTATAATTTTCTGCAATTTGTCGCATGCCCTCTTCAAGCCCTGGTGAGATGGTTTTCTTTTGTTTTTAAGCTGCAGATAGTAGCAAGGTAGTTCAGGCAAGATAAGAGCAAACTGGAGTTGTCCTTTAATTCTTCTAAGTTTGGAGGTTGCATTAACCTGCAGGTGTATTTTTATTTTTTATTTTTTCTGTATATTTATTTAGTTTGGCCTACATGCAGTTAACTTCCCTCTGTCTTTTGGGATGTAACATTTAAAAATCAAGAGATTTCAAGTTAAAATTTGAATTGTATTTATTAGATTCCTGGGTGGGGGCGGCGCACATCTTCTGGAGTGAGTGCTCACTGCTCTGTTTGGGTGGGGCATGCACTTGGCATTTGCCAGCTCTACTAGCTTTTGCCACCTGTTCACCCCAGCTGTGGGAATTTGTGTTGTGCTCTAAACTGATCTATATACATCATTAGTGATACCCTGTTTATTCCAGGACTTGATCTTCCTGCTAAGTAAGATTCTAAGGCCATGTCTGGGCTTGGCATACAAGTGGTGGGCACAGAGGGAGCAGGTGATAGCACATGTTCACTGTATCTGCCCTGTGTGATTGGGTAGATCTCAGCATCCTCCTGTCTTCATCAGGCCTCTAGATAGGACATAGTCTGCTTCTTAGTGCACTTTCTCTACAGATATTCTCAAAATATGATAATGCTCATTTCATCTCAAAACCTCTGAACAAAATCTTCCACATATAATCTCATGGGCTCTCTAGAAATCCTAATATGCCCACTTTCTTTTTCTTTTTTTTTTTGTGAACACTAAACCACTTTACAAGCAGCTCTTGGTATAGCTCAGAGCTCCAAATAAATTTCAAGGAATGCATTGGTAAACTGTAGGACATGTTTTAAGATAGTATGTGAAACAATAGCATCTATTATCCATCCATCAGTCATGTATCTATTTATCTATATACCCACCTATCAATTCTTTTAGCCATTTTCTAGCACTCCCTGCTGCTTCTGTACATGGGTTTCACATCCTCATCATGGTTCTCTACCTACTGCCCCTTGGCCAGCCCTTCCAATTCAGTGGAGGCCTGTATGTAACCAACACTTTCACACAAAATGGCCTGCCAGAAGTCCAGGGGTGGGAACCACAGTGAGCTGCTTTTCAAAGGTCTCCAATTCTTAAATGCAACACTTTGGGTACTTTTAGGGATTCAGTTATTGGAGCCACAAGGACCCTTAAGAAAAATGCTTGGAGCCAGCTGGTCCCTGCCATCATTGAAACCCAAAGGGAGGAGCTCCACGGGTGAGGAACTGCTCCTTGGATGCCTTGAAGTTGCTTGTATTTCAAAAGAATTCAGCTTACCACCACTGTGGCTTTTAGCCTCTCTAATAAAGCAGTTTTTAAAAAGCTAAAAACATAATCTGCCTTTTAAATCTGCTCTTCCTGCTGAGTCTAAATGGGGTTGCAGCAAAATGCCTGGCCGGCATTAGAGTTCTCTGAAGTCAATCAGCTGAAATGGGGTTGCTTGGGGGTTTGAAATATATTTGAAAACACTCCAGGGGTGGTGCAAAATAACTGAACAAAGGAAAATTACATGAAAGGAAGAAGCAGGTGGAGGTTTATAAGGCTAAAGAATCACTTGTGTATTTGGGAAACATCAGAAACTGAGATGGGGATGCCGACCTTAGACGTTCATCTATCTGATCATAAAAATGTTTTTCATTTTTGGCGTTAGAAAAAGATTATGTTAGAGAACATGGCTTCACACACACAGTCTGAAATAGCCCAGGATATGTAGTATCCCTAAAGAAATACCCAAGTGTTCAAAGAGGAACCCAAGCAAACCCGAGTTAAAACACGTAACAGGCAAGGATGGCCATTACAATGATGTTTTCTCAGCAGCTTTGAGCACAGCAGCATGATAAATTTCTTTATCCTAATGAAAAGGTAGATGGGTTCTCTGACAAGTAGACTTTTCGGTAAGGCAAACTCTAGTTTTCTATTACATCCCATGAAAAAAAAATCAAGGTAAAAATTACCATGGGGAAAAATCTGTTATAGAGATACTTAATTTTTTTTTTAATGAAGATAGGATTAAGAATGTGACAGGCAGTACCTTGTACAGTTAATAGTTTCTTGAAAGGTAATATTTATGGATCAAAGTTGCCTAGAATGACCTATAGGGAAATAAATGTAAATTGTGGGTTACTTCAACAATAATACAACCTATCTGATAGGGGGCAAATGTAAGTTACTCAACAACAATACAACCTATCTGGATAGGGGATGACCCCTGGATGGACAGCTCCCTAAGGCATTAAGAAGGGGGGGGGGTGCAGAGACAGCAAAAACAGTTTGCCCTGAAATTTGCTGGTTGGATTATATGAGCTGCTTTAAAATTTTACTTGGCCAAACAAAAAATTCTACACTTACAAGAGAGGATAATAATTTAGCAGTGTAAAATACACTGCCAAAAAATAAATCTCCTTCCAAGAGGGTCTTTGACATTGCCTTCCCCATACTGTTACTCCATATGGAATATATAGAGTGGATAGAGTTGCCAGAAGTTCTTGTTCTCTTTGTCAGATGATGAATTAGAGGTATAAACTTGAAAATACAGCTTCTGCCAGCACACAATTGCTTGTTACCCTTTGAAGGCCAATGTGTGTGCTGAAAGAAATGCCTCAGAACACTTGAGAAGGTGGATGCATATGAGTAAATTGCAAGGGATTGAGGCATTGGTTTGGATAAGAATGGAAAAATTCAGACGCTTAGCCAAGGCAGTTCCAAATTACTTTGATCTGGATATCTCAGGAGAATGAGTTTGTGCCATTCCAGCATTTTCTGGTTTTGGCTGGGCCGAGTATATAGTAAAGAAATAAATACAAAATAAAACCCAAAGTTTTTAATGGGTTTTTAGAACTTCCACTGCTGGCTGCAAATGGGAGACAAAAGGCAAATAGATATTGTTTTAAAAATGCTAAGCCAGGCTTTTTCCTAACCTCAAGAAAACATTGGGGTTTGATTAGGTTCAGATCTGGGGCAAGTTTCAGGATGGTGTTTGTTCTAGCAACTTCCTCCCCATCTCTGTGGAAAGTCTGATGGAGTCTGTTGTGGTTCTGGAATCCATACTCTGAAGGCTCTAGGCTGGGGCATCAAATGTGTCATTCGTGCCTGTGCCTACAGCGCCTTCAATGTGTGCTTTGGACCTGCGCCTCCCCCAACCGCGAGAGCCTGCTTATAACTGAGGCGAGCCCAGGCTTCTTCTCGTCCAGTCACCATGGTATAGCCTTCCCCTCCAAGCATCTCCTGTGTGCTGCTCTCCCCAGCAACTTCAGATGGGCTCTTGGCCTGTTTCTGCTGTCAGTTGAGCTTCGTTCCACTGCTCTAAGCCTTACTTTGGATCTAGGAGTATTTCTTATGCTCAGTCAGCAAGTTCTTCTGGTTGTATCATTCATTCAGCTCTGGAAAGACACTGTTATTTGAGATATATCTTCCAGAAAAAAAAATGGTGGTATCTGCTGTAATTTTAAAAGGTGATAGAGAGAAAAATCAATGTTTTGTGAGACTCTAACATACTTTAGGCACTGCACAAGAAGCTTTTTGTAGGCTATCGCTTGAACTTCACAATACAAGATAATAATATATAACTCATATTGTAAAGATCAAAATAGATAATTCATGTAAGACACTTAGCACAGGCATGGCACAGAAGGGTTCAATAAATGCTAGGTTTTTTTTTTTTATTACTTCTTAAATTCCTCCCTCTAATTATTAATTTGTGCCTTTTAGTTAGGGTCTGTGACTATGCCTTGCTATTCATAGGGCTCTATAAATGTTTGTTGAATGAATAAATGAATGAACTCTTGCCAGAAGTATCTTACTACTATTGCTGATTATCTGGTTAACAAGATAAAATTTAAAAGATTAATTTATGTCCCTTTATAAAACCATAGTTTTGAAGAAGAATCTGACATCAAAATTGTCCAGATTAAAGCAATAATTTTTCCCTTATTTCTTCTTGGTTTCTTTAGCTTTATCTTATGTTATTAGTCTTAAACTCTAATGAGCTATATACTTCTCATGCTTGGATGAAATACAAACATACTACTTAGATATCATGGTTTGATAAAGCCAGCTAGAAAAAGCAATGTTTTGTAGACATAGAAACTAGCTGAAAATCAAGCAATCAAGCCATGGGAATACAAAAGTAAGAGTGTGAGAAAGTAAACTATTGTTTGGGGGAAAAAAAAGAAATTATAACCAAGAAAGCCAATACAGGCAAATGTTGCAGGAATAGCCATGATTTAGAATGCAATTTTCAACCATAAATGGGTAACATGGAGTAATGGAAGTGCTTGAATTTCTAATCCTTCACCTCTCTGGACCTCTCTTTTCTTGTCTGAGAAATGTAATTATGTAAGGTGATCCCCAAGACCTTCTAGCCCTAACACTAACACTATAGGATTTCATTTAATAATAATAACTTTCATTTATATAGATCTTTTAATCTCTCAAAGCTCTTTCATATTGCCCTATTTAATGCAGAGCTACTACACGACTAGGTAGCACGTAGAATATTTGGGAAAAGAGAAATGGAGAGGCTCAAATCTATATATTACTTAAAAAATGTGACTCACCTAAATATATTGTATAATTGCAAATGTCAAAAATAAATTTAACTTATTACTGAGCCTTTAAGAATGTTAGGATGGAAAGACCTTGGAAACCACACTGTCTCCTTCATCATGGATGATGAAAGGTGAAAACATAGGCCAAAGGTCCCTTGGCTTCACTGGTTGGATACTTGTCAGGTGACATCAATTTTGCCAAATTGATTTTTTACTTGGTTATACTGACAGTCCCATGCAACCTGGACAATCTCCTGGGTAAAACAGAAATATAAGTATGAAGAAAGATATTAAAAGTTAAAGAAAGAAGGCATTTTGCTAGAAAAATACCTGAGTAATTTGAATGATTTTTGCATAGCACCTTTATTTTATTTTATTTTTACAGAGATTGTGGCTCTTGTCACCCCAACAATCAAGGAAAGCTCTAGTCTTTGTGTGTGTCTGTGTGTGTGTCTGTGTGTGTGTGATTTGCTTCTCTTTCCCTATTCCTACCCCAGTCTATCCTAGGATTGTTTAGTGTTGACATCTTTACTTACATTATCTTGAAAATATGTGATGTTTCCAGTAGAATTCTGTTTGTCCTAATAAGTTAAATATTAAGTGTACAAGTTTTGAAAAACTAACGTTATACTAGTTCTGAACTTATCCTCAAGAGAGACAATGCCAGGGATCAACTTTTTAATCCTTAATTTACTTTTGTGCTAGAAAACTAATCTCATTTTATGTACTGACATTTAAAGTTTGAATGGTACATTAGTGTAATTTTCAAGATTTCAACATGAACATTTATTTTATATTTTTTAAAAAAGACTGCAAAATTACTCCTCTTTTTGGGTGTGATACATTCTCATTGCAGCTTGGAGTTTTTGTTTAAAAGATCCTTTGTAGAATTCATATGCTAACTATGAAAGTAGGTAAGTGTCAAACTTCATAAAAACATAAAGAAATTAGTGTTTTCCATTTTATTAGCATATTGAAGCAGGAATCCTGGAGCACACATTTGAATACTAAAAATTTTACGGTGGTGTTATACAAGAGACATTTATCAACTCTCTGGAATGTACACATCACCACACTAGGTGCTATGAGAGATTCTTTCCACTTAGAAGCTTATTATGAGCTGCTGATCAAGCGCCAACAAGATTTTCTGTCAAGGGGGCAAATAATAAATATTTTCAGCTATACAGGCCATATGATCTCAGATCTGCTACTGAAGAAGGAAAGCAACCACAGATAACACAAAAAAGGATAAAAAGGATGAGTGTGGCCATAATCTAGTAAGACGTCATGAATGGACACAGAAATTTGAATTCCATGTAATTTTCATACATTGCAAAATATAATTATTTTGATTTTTTCAACCATTGAAAAAGGTAAAATATTCTTAGCCTGTGGGCCACACAAAAATAGGCAGTGGGTCAAATGTGACCTGTAGATCATCCTTAACCAACCCCTATAGTAGATGTGCATTTAGACAAAATAGAACATGCAGAATAACACGCTATGATGGAGGGAACAGATGGCATGGGAGCACAAAATCAGAGTCTAATTAAGAAGAGCGGTAATGATAATATCTTATGATTCATTTTATTTATTTTTTTTGGAATAAGAGTCACACAACATAAAATTAACCATTTAAAAACAAATGAGTGGCATTTTGTATTCCCATAATGTTGTGCAACTGCCACCTTTATCTGGTTCCAAAAACTTTAATCAGGTGAAATTATTCCAGAAGGAAATCTATACCCAGTTAGCAGCTACTTCATACTCCCCTCTCTCTCCACTCCCCGGCAGCCACCAGGCTGCTTTCTGTCTCTAGGAATTGACTATGCTGGAGATTTCATCTAAATGGAATCACACTGTATGTGTTCTTTTGTGTGCAACCCCTTTCATTCAGTGTAAAGTTTTCTAGGTTCATTGATGTGGTAGCATATATCAATACTTCCTTTATTTCTGGCTGAATTATATTCCATTATATGTATATTTCCCAATTTATTTGCCCATTCATGAGTTGATAGACATTTGTTTTTGCTGAGTGGTGCTCCTATGAACATGCATGTGTTACGTATGTAATTGTTTTGGATATAGAACTAGAAACAGAATTGCTGAGTCATGAGATAATTCAAGAT
The DNA here is from genome assembly GCA_963575145.1 of Galago senegalensis. Classification (NCBI taxonomy): domain Eukaryota; kingdom Metazoa; phylum Chordata; class Mammalia; order Primates; family Galagidae; genus Galago; species Galago senegalensis. Next base: position 23,568 of record CAUYTI010050499.1, on the reverse strand, counting down.
TTAACTTTTTAGGAAGTTGCCAATGTGTTGTCCATGATAACTAAACCAATTTACCCTCCTTCTCAACGTGTGAAAGTTTCATTTTCTGCACATTCACACCAACGTTTGTTATTTTGCACATCCCTCATGACTGGTGATGTTGAGCACGTTTTCACCAGTTTGTCTGTCATTTGTATATCTTCTTTGAAGGAACCTCGAAGTTCTTCAGCCATTCTGAAGTCAGGTTGTTTGCTCTTCTGTTGTTGAGTCGTAAGTTCTTTATACATTCTGGATACTAAACCCACAGATATATACCTTGAAAATATATATTTTTTTCTATTCTGTAGGTTTCACATTCTTTTTTATTTTCACATTCTTTTTTTATTTCAGGTTAACGTGAGAGTACAAACAACTAGGTTGCAAAGTTTGCATTTGTTAGGTAGAATCCCTCTTTCACATTATTTCGCAAAAATGTTGTTTTTAACAGAATAATTTTACCTATTTGTGGGGTACACGTGATGTTTCGATATATGTAAACACTGTGCGATGATCTAATCAGGATAATTAGGATATTAACATTTATCACTTCTTTATGCTGAGAGCACTAGTGCACCCTACTGTGCACTAGAGCAACAGAACTTATTCCTCCTATAACTTTCACCTGTTGATGAACATCTCCCCAGCATCTGGTAACCACTATTCTACACCCTATCTCTATAAGATCAACTCTTTTAGATCCCACATATGAGATCATTCAATATTTGTCCTTCTGTGCTTGGCTTATTTTACTTAACATAATGTCCCCTAGGTTCATCCATGTTGCAAATGATATTTCACTTTCTGTTGTTGCTACAGCTTTTGGCTGGGGCCAGATTTGAACCCACCACCTCTGGTATATGAGGCCAGGGCCCTACTCCTTGAGCCACAGGTGCCGCCCGACATTTCACTTTTCTATGACTGAATATTATTCTGTTGTGTATATGTACCACATTTTTTGATCCATTCATCTACTGATGTACACTTAGGTTGGTTCTTTCATGGCTAGTGTAAATAGTACTGCAATAAACATGGAGTGCAGAGATATCTTCAACACACTAATTTCATTTTTCTTTGGATATATATATCTGATGGTGGGATTCTTGAATCATAGAATAGCTCTATTTTTAATTCTTGGAAGAACTACCATACTGTTGTCCATAATGGCTGTGCTAATTTACATTCCTACCAACAGTGTCCAAGAGTTCTTTTTTCTGTATATCCTTGTCAGCATTTATTACTTTTTGTCTTTTTGACAATAGCCATTCTACCTGGGGTGAGATGATGCCTCATTGTGGGTTTAGTTTGCATTTCCCTAGTGATTAGTGATATTCAGCATTTGTTCACATACCTGTTGTACATTTGTCTTCTTTTGAGAAATGTCTATTCAGGTCTTTTGCCCATTTTAACATTGGATTATTTGGGTTTTTTTTTTTTAACCCCTATTGGGTTATTTGAATTCCTTATACGCATATACTCTGATGCATAGTTTATAAATATTTTCTCTCATTCTTTAGTTTGTCTTTTTGCTCTATTATTTCCTTTGCTCTGTAGAAGCTTTGTAGTTTGATGTAATTCTTGTTTGTCTATTTTGTTTTAGTTGCCTGTGCTTTTATCATTCTATCCAAAAAGTCTTTGCCCAGACCAGCATCATGAAGTGTTTTCCCTATGTTTTCTTTTAGTAGTTTCATAGTTTGGGGTCTTAACATTTAAATCTTTAATCCATTCTTAATTCATATTTTTGTACATAGTAAGAGAAATGGGTCTAGTTTCATTTTTCTGCATGTGGACATCAGCTTCCTCAGCACCATTTATTGAAGAGACTGTTGTTTCTCCAATGTGTGTGTTCTTGGTGTCTCTGTAAACAATCAGTTGGCTATAATCGCATGGATTTATTTCTGGGTTCTCTATTCTGTTCTGTTGGTCTATGTAACTGTTTTTAAGCTAGTACCATGCTGACTTGGTACCACTATAGATTTGTAGTATTTTTGAAGTCAGGCAGTGTGATGTCTCCAGCTTTGTTTTTTGTGCTCAAGATTGCTTTGGTTATTCATGGTCTTTTGTGGTACTATATGAATTTTAAATTGTTTTTTTCTATTTATGTGGAGATTATCATTGGCATTTAGAGGGGTATTGAATTGAACCCACAGAGTTCTTTGGGCAGTATGTAGTTTTTCCACTTTTTAAATGATGTCCTTTCACATACAAAGGTTTTTAGTTTTGACAAAACCCAATTTTTTCTTTCTTTCAACTTAGGTACATATTCTTCAGAAATTCATTTTCAGTGGGTCATATTATTAACAAAGAGCATGAAAACCACATCAGCAAATTTTATGTGTTATCTGGTTAGGAACTAAAAGAATTTGAGATCATAATAACCAATGTTTGTGGAGAATTTACTTCATGCCAGGTCTGTGCTAAGTACTTAACATGCATTATCTTATTTAATTTTCATAGCACCAGCCATTAAGCATGGGGATGTTCATTGACTTTGCAAGGTCACACAACTGTCACATGGAAATGGTAGCATCAAACCCGGGCAGCCTGGCTCCACCACTTTATAACCTATTCAGATTTTGTTTTGAATGTTTAAGTTTGAACAGTCCATCTTGTGGTATGTGTATAAACAGAAGTCTACTGTCATGAACTTGGTTGCCATATACAGGAATAGGAAATTGAGTCTGGCATTTTAGAAACACCTGATCTAGGGAAAACCAAATCACACCAGGTCTCTCAAGGTAATTTGAAAAACAAGGAAAAGCTCTGATTGTATCATTTCTTTTATTCAAATTGTTTCTATGACTAGATAATGCCTCTGAATAATAAACAATAAGTAGGAATGAAACATACATGTGGCAGTACTATGAAATAAGTTATTTTGTTTGAACTTTGAGAAAGAGGCACAAATATTTCAATTTTGCTAAAGAATTAGTTTCAGGGACCCAATGTAGGTTTGCACATCTGCTTCCCACAGTCCAAATTATTGAGCATATTCATTGGCACCTGTGATCTCAACAGATCTTTCCATCTTTATCTCCTTTACTTTTATTATTGTTAGTCAGGATAGAGTAGACTTTTCCCTACAGTCTCATGGCTTTGTTTTCTATGTCCTTTCTATGCACATTGGTCTTTCCCACATGTCTACTAACTATTCTTCAATGTCTACCTGAAACACCAACTTATCCTTTAAGTTGTCTCTGATCTTCCCAACAAGGATCCTCTCTTTATTCTGAACTTTTGTTACATGCTCTATCTTCAACTTCCCATTTGACTATATTTGTATTATGAAGTGTGAATTTTCTTTCTCCTACTGGACCAAAGTTTTCTTGAGTCTGGTTCTTATTTTAACCATTTTGTTTTCTTTACAACATCTAGTCCTATGTATTACTTCTAGTAGTTCTCCAGAATTAAGAAATAGCCTCATCAGCGAGAGCTGGGCCCTCGTCTAAACACTGGGATTCAATCCTTGTTAGTAAGAACTATCATCGGTGTGGTTTAAGAGAATGATTGTTACAGTTGTATAAATAAAGACTGCACTAAAGTAAAACATGTACTCATTTATCAATTCATGCAACAACTACTGGATAAGTATGGATAAATAGCAAATTCTTATTTCAAGGAGCTTATAATTGTGTGTATGAATAAAAAGAAAGATGAAGAAAAAGATAGAATAAAACATATGATATACAATTTACAGTGTATAATATATAATATATAACATAAAATATATGTAATATATATGTATCAGTAGTAAGCGCTTGAAAAAAATTGAAACCAGGTGCAAGGGAGATGAAATGATGTTGGGAGATGAGTAGTGGATAATCTGGACAGGAAAGCCCTATTCACCTGGTGTTCTGTTGGTATTCTCACCTTTTGGCAAAAGTGAGAGAGATTGCTTAAATAAGAATCGGAGTTGTTCCTCCATCTTTTCCTCCCTTTCAACTCACTGTCCTGGAATTCATCCTTCCTTGCTCCTGATCGGTGGTCTGAACTACCTCAGGTTGAAGCTTCTTCCCAGGGCTGGTCTCATGGGCATGTGACCTTGTGCTATTGTTCAGGGTCCTGTGCTCAAAAGTGCTTCATACTCGGTTTATTGCTCTGATGTCTCTAGAAATTATTAATAATTTTATCTTGGAACTTGTGTCTCATTAATGCAGTGTGATGGGTCAAGACAGCTTGTCTTTGACCACAGGACATATGTGCAATCTCCCACCTCCATGCTCCCGGATGCCCCACTTGCAGATAGTGTCAACAGTGCTGTAGATGGACAGAATTCTGGTGAACCCACGATGCCCAGGAGTTCACAAGACTCAAAGAAAGTACAAAGTGAGCAGATTTCATCCAGGACTGTGTAGCAGAGATAGGCGGAGGAAATGCTATGGTCCCCGAAGACCACACTGTCTCAAAGCAGAATTTGTTTAAAAAACACAGGAAGAATACAATGATGTTTTAAAAAACACATGACCAGGAAATACTATCATATCTTATGTTATTTCTTCGCTGAATTAGTCAATCAGTTATGCAGAAAATAACAGAGAAGAAAAGGGACACACAGGGCCATCGATAGTTCTTTTCCCTTTTGGTCTTTATTGATCAGTAAGCTGAAGGTAGAGCATGTTGGTCAAATTCGTACATATGTAGAAGTAAAAAACAACTGAGTTAGTTTTGTGCAGCATTTCCACTGTTTTGGCAAGAACAAAACACATGTGCATGTATTACCTATTTCAACAGCTAAAAGTGTCTCACAATTAGCGCAGTCCTTTTTATATCTGAGTGGAGACAGTTGGCCCTCCATATTCATGGGTTCTGCATTGTAGACTTAACCAAGGAATAAAAATATTTGGAAAAATATTTATATCTGTACTGAACATATATAGACTTTTCTTGTCATTATTTCCTAAACAATATAAAATAGCTATTTACATAGCATATACACGGTACTTGGTGTTACAGGTAATCTAGAGCTAACATAGTGGAGGATGTGCTGAGGTTTTATGCAAATACTACAGTGTTCTATATCCGGGACTTGGGCATCTGTGGTTTTTGGCATCCGCATGAAGTACTGAATCCTCTCACAGATACTGAGGGACAACTGTACTTTGGAATGTCTCAAAATTAGTGCATGCTCTTAGAACTTAAAACGGTCCCTGAGAAACTCTACAGACATTAATGCTTTTCTTTTAGATTCTTTGTTTCCTGACAACGCAAAAGTTAATCACCTTGATTTTGAAATTAATGAGCTTTAATTCAGATTTATTGTACTCTTAATTTCTTAACGAATCACTGAAAATGCAACTATATGGAAAATTTTTGTCTGCAGCATCTGTTAGGATATGCCCTTCTCTACTGGAGTAAATTCTGCTTGGAACGTGCCTGCATTCTTGCCCCATCCTTACTGCTCCCTAGAAGGAGGGGTGACTTAATCTCATTACTGAGTTTGGAAAGAGAAGTGGGGCATGCAAAGCCAGCTCTTTCCTCTTGAGCGCACAGCCCCCCGGCAGGAGCTCATCTTCTGCTTAGCTCCTTGGTTTACACAGGCAGTTTTCCTGTGTGATGTGGTCTAGTGGTCCAGACATTGGGTGGGTAAATCTTTCTAATTCTGGGGTCTGGTCCTATTAGGAAACTTGTGCTAGAAGCCATATTCTCTGATATCAACCACATTCCCTAATACAGTGTTTAATATAGTGTTACATTTTGTTGATTTTTTAAAAAATATGGAGGTAATTTCCCTTGAGAGTACAGTCAAATCTGAATCATATTCTATCAATTTGAAGTAAAGGTGATTTGGGCTTCCATCTACCTTCCCATTTTGTCAGGAGGGGAGAAAAGGGTGCTATTTACTGAGTCCCTTGCAAATGCAAGTCCCTGGCAAGTTCCAACAATGTCAACACTATTACCTCTGTTATTGGTAAGGACCTCAGCAAATCTCCATGGCGAGGTGATATTAGTTGCCTTCATTTTCATTTCCCCTTTTATGTTCCTTTTATAACCTGTGAAGTTGTTACAATGGCTTAAGCTTAGAGGAGTTTTTCACAACATTCCCACAGAGAAAGAAAAGTAAAGGTGAGGTGAATGAGCTCTTAGCCATGAAGAGGGAGTGTCTTGCTGACTAGTTTGTAAGACTGAGGACTTACACTTTCCTGTCCCAGGCTTTAGTAAGAATTGGGAGACAGAACAGCAAACTGGTCCAGTGAAATATCCTAATCTGGTCAGACTCAGCCCTGGCCTGGATGTGGAGAGAGGAGGATGGTCTGCACCGAATTTACACTGAAAATGGGAGATCCGGGATAGAACAGTCAGATTATCTTGGTTTAAATTATTACTCTTTGGCAAACTTGTGGACTTGTCCTAAAAGCTTTCTCGAAGATCGTTTATGATAAATAACTCCCACCCCAGTCTTACTCACCCCTGCCCCAATGGCCACAAATGAATTGCCTAATCCTATTGCTTTTTAAAGACAGCTTCTGTCGATAGAGACGGAAATAAGAGAATATATTTCAGAATCATCCTCCCTTTTCCCTTTAAATAAAAAAATTCTAACAAAACAGGCTTGACTCAACAGTCTCCTAACTTAAAAAATTCACAACTTTTCTTTGGCCAGGAAGGCTATGTGGACTAATGAGCTCCAGATAGCTTTGGGGTGGTCAGCAGGCCTCCATGGATTCTGTGAAGTCCCACCTTGGGTTTCCTCTTGTAATGATGTCCAAAATAGACCTATTCATCTATTTTTAAACTTTCTAAAATTAGCAAGAGAAAAACAGAGCAGCAAGCTGAAGCCATAGGATACTTCATTACCTCAGTTATTAGCCTGACAAAATAAGTGACTTTCCATTAAACAGCAGCGACAGAAAAGGAGGGAGGTTTAGAGGTCAATGGCTCCTGTGATACGAATCCCTAAATGTAGCGTTCCTCTAGGGACTGTGGGAATTAACTGCTGACAAGCTAATTGCTCTTGTTCCCTAATTAACCAAGCCTTGCTTCATTAGTAGTTTGTGGCAATTGGACAACATGTTCAAGGAGCTCAAGATCTACCCAATAATAATTAGTAAACAACTGAAATGAAACCAGCCTCCACTTGTTGACAAGATTAATTGAATAATTATTGTTTCATTGAGAATAAAAAGAGCAAGGAAATGCAACTAGGGATTCTGCACCAGCCTTTCCCAGGGCAAAATTTCCTCAGCATCACACAAAAGCTTTCTCTTAGAAGGAGCTGCTGAATCGGATCTATGTAAAAGAATCCCAACATGGAATTTAATATTGAATTTGTTACGATTTATTGGGTCTTAAGTATTTTCAATGAAGTGCACTTTTTTATATATGTGTATATATATATACATATATACACTTCACATCTGAATATATCGTTTAAAACACTAACCATATTGGATAGATTTCAAACAGGCCCCTAACAAATGCTTTACACATATATAACTTTGCAAAAACTAATTGATTCAGCAAAGCAAATTGTACTCTGAACAATTTCTGGCAAATATCTCAGAACAATGTGTTTGGTTTAGTTTGACTTAATAGCTGTGATTTTTGAAATTGTTCAACCCTTTTTTTTTTTTGTCAGTACTGAGTGCAAAAGACAAAAATTTACATCACATTTCCATGGAAATTCTTTTTTGCGTGTTATAATTAAGCCTTAGTCTGGATTTTGAAGTTTGAAAATTGGTCACTGTGGATGGTCCATGATTTCATTGTATTTGAGCCTGTTTTTTTCTTGTCAAAAATGATTTCAACCACATAGCTCAAACTGTCAGTAAAAAAAAGGATCCCGACTGTCTCAGACATGATAGTTCCCTCTGGAGACTTGATAGACTGTTAGTAAAAACCCATTTTAAAAGGTCTGGATATTTTCCGACCCCTCTATCAGTGGGAAATAAGATCTCTCGGGCAACCACAGGGATGTCTACTCGACTTATTAAAGGAGGAAGAGGGGAGGCTATCATTTTCTTCCAATATAAACTCACAATATTGGGCAAGCTTGAAAGCTGAGGGGAAACTTCAAGCAAAGAATCTAGAATTGGTGTGCTCAACCCCCTCCATGTGACAACCTTTTGAAACTTACTTGAGGGGAATTTACTTCATCCCAACAAATGACGCTAAGATGAAGAGATAGTGGGGTGATAATAACAGTGGTGACTGATAGTTCTAAGTACCGTACAAGCATTAATGCATTTTAATCCATCCAAGGATCACTGCAAGGGAAATTTTCTTTTATCCCCAGTATAGCAATGAGGAGACTGAGGCTCAGAAAAGGCAAGTCTCTTTTAGGAGGTCACGCAGGCTTCTCGGGCTCCATAACTAGAACGACAGCCAGGAAATCTTCTACTAGAATAATAGTTATACAGATGTTTATATAGAATATAGATGATTTAGAATCAAGCCATACCATATGGAAAGAAGGAAAAGAAATCAGTCCCTCTAGGTTCGTTAGTTGAAAATCACATCTCCCTGAGAATCTGCTTTGGTCTTGGGGCCAGGAGTGAGATTTTTTGCTCACCATCAACTGAGAAAGTGCCAGGGACATCATTTCTGTGTCTAAATTAATCTGTTCTCAAACAGAAGAGCCTGCCTGGCTGCCACAGAGGAACAGCGAGGGAAGGCATAAGGTCTGGCAACCTCACACACTGGTAGATGCAGAATTGCATGAGACAGTGGCCTGACTGTTAAGGAAAAGCCCCAAGGTGGTGAGGAAGGGAAGTCTGGCAGAAAAAGCCATATGCTGGAGAGGGAAGAACATGCGACTGGGAATTAGGAAACCTGGGTTAATCTTGGCTCTGAGGAAAAAGGAAAAAAAAAAAAATATATATATATATATATCACCCCAGGGTCACATGGTTCTCAGTCTAGGTGGAACCACAACCACTCTCTGTCTTTCTCTCAGTATCTGGTTGTGGTCAACACATGTAAGGGAGGACACTGCAGGCACTGAGCTGGGGGCCGTGGGTGCTGGATGACTACCATGCACAGGCCAAGCCTGTGTGGTGAAGACTGCTTCTACCCCCCAAAGCCAGTAATGGGTCCATTGGAAACCGGAGCCCAACCTCCAGAATCCTTCTCCATCACTGAGAAAGCAGAATCTCCATCCTGGAGTTGTTGTGGGGAGTGCAGCCGGTGGGCTGCTGGCTGCCCTCCCCTCTGGGACCAGAGCACCTTCACGTGATTATTTTACCTTGTAGGTGTCTGGCTGAGACTTAATTTGAGGGAAGGATTTCTTGATTAGGAAAAACCCCCTAATTTTGACAATCAGTGGATTAGAAGACCTTTAAACTCCTTCCTATTCTGGGTATTTGTGAGCGGAGGAAAACTGAGACACAGTGAGAATGGAGAGGTCTAATGGGTAAAGGCGTCAAGCTCGATAAGATCTGCAAGAACAAATGAGCAGGCCCAGCTGAGCAGAGTCTTTGATTGGCCAGTGACCCCAACGGGTCACAGGTGTGAAGGGTTCTGAATCATTCATTCAAATGCAGATGCAATCCAACTGGATTAGTGGCCAGGCCTGGAAGATGCTCCCTCAGGCTGCCCCGTAATAATTAGCAGATGCTGTTCACTGCAGCTTTGGTTTTTCTAATTGCTGTTCATACGGTTTTCAGTGTGGGGCTGGTATGGCCTTGAAGTGCAAATCTGCTGCCCACAAATCTGTGTGGCCCTATGCCGAAGTGCTGGAGGAGGAGAAATTCTTGTTATACATGTGACTCTGTTACAAAAAGTTTTGTGTGAATCAAAATTTAAAAGTCAAATTCATATTGAAATGCAACAGGGGAGCTTGCACTCACTCTCCCCTGGAAACTGGAAACTCTTTCTTTAATGCATGTAATTACCTGCTAACTGCTTTATCTGTTTATATTGTGTTTCCTGTAAAGCGGTGAACAGCCATGTTACCTCTGGAAGCCCACACAATGCTGGGTTGCCCTTTGAATAATTCATTCTAAACACACTACCTCAGAGAAATCGTCTTTTTTATTTTTCCTCAGAAACAGATCAGAAAAAAAGAACTAAATAAACAGAAGTGGCCTTGAGAACAGCTAAATACAAGAAATGAGAGAAAAATACATGTTTATTTACTGGACAATGTTTTGGGTAATGTTTTATTTTAAATCTCAATAACAATATGAATTATACAAACGTCATGTATAATGGATCATATGTTCTGCCTCTTGCAGCTCTAAACTGGGATTAAGGACGGGCTAATTCTTCTAAAGTGGCTGGTGCCATAAGCGAGCAGCCATTGTTTGCCGCTGCAAGTTCTCAAAGGCCCTACTCTATTGAATGACGTAAGTGAAGTAAGCATAAACAGCGGTGCCGATGTTAGGGAGCACAGGCAAGCCTTAAGGATTCAGTCTTTACAGAGGACTCTGTGTGTGGTCCTTTGTGAGCCCTTGTAAGAGACATGAAGTATAACATGCAGCTCCTTTCTGCAACCCTCATGGCAACATACGATATAGGCACAAAGAAGAGATTAAGAAGCAACATGATTCGGAATGGTACCTTCAGCACTTTCTTTGAATGTGTGTTATGGGGAGCATGCGTGGCAGGCTCAGAAGCAGTACTACCAAGAACAACTACCAGTGTCGCTTCAAGGCATCCATAGCACAATCTGAGTTTGGTGATGGTGCATTGTGAGGCTGTAGGGACACCTCAGAGAGTAAGCTAAAGGTGATGGAGCAGATGGTTGCATGGATGTTGGACTCTACTCTCGTCTGTTTCTGGGGACTTATTTCGTATCTCTTCCTGTGTCTCCATTAGGACTATAAACAGAGACAACATGTAGACAGGGACATATTGTAACACGATTATAAACAGGGACAACACATCTCTTACAGGTGCTCACAAAGCACAATACCAAGTGTCTCCTGAAGACTCTGAATCCTGAAGGTTGCCTTTGCTCTGGAAGTTACCTTCTAACATGCAAGTCTTTCCTCAACCTCTGTTTTTTGATGCACCAGACAAAAGATGCATAGGGAAGAGGGGCCAGCTCCAAGTGTCCAGATGACTATCAGTGTCTTGAATGTCCTCTAGGTCTCCAAGCCTTTCAAAGAGAGGGAATATTGAGTGTGACACACAGCTCCTGTTGCAAGGCCAAGAGTCTGTTCTGTGTCCCCAGCTCTATACAAACTCAGGTTCTTTTGTCTTGTGGGCTGATTGTGACACAGCCATCCCATGGCACTTTGGGGGCTGCCAGGCTGTCCCTGATTGTCTCAACTACTCCAGTGTGTGACTCTTTTAAGACCTAACATGGGTACTCTGAGGGCTTGAATTGTTTACTAATATTCTAATTCTTTACAGAGACCAGAGAAGCCTACATATCCCTCTGTCCTGGGAAGACATCAAAATAGTAGTTGCATTTTCAGTGGTGCGAGAAAACCACAGTCTATACCCCCCACTCCCTATCCAGGCTCCCCTTATCGTAGCATTGAAGGCCTTTCCATTTAACTTAAGACTCTGTTTTTTTGTAAAAATAAAGAATCTTTGGGAAGTGATTACAAATCTTATAAAAAGAAATAATATATGCAGACTTGGCTCTACTATGAGGACTCATTTATCATTTATGCTTAGTAAGAAGGAAACTTCCTTTCTATGATGTCCCCCTGTCTTTCATCCTGTCTGTTTGTGTCTCACACATACATTCTAATTTTCCTGATGGGTTATTCAGTGCATGGAGACCAGCTCTTCTCATTTTCACCTTTACCTCCTGAACCCAAAGGGGAGATTCCCTAATCCAAAGGGGAGATTCCTTGTGTGTTCTTTTTTTATGTCAAGATAGGGGCAACAGAGCCAACAGGCACAGGATGGCTTGGGCTAGGAAGGAAAAATAGACTAAAGTTGTTCTGGTGTGTTCTAGCTGCAGAATATACTGGCTCAGCTCCTAGGATTCTGAATGAGCTGAAAATTATGAAGAGACATCTAATGACTGGAGACTCCAAGTGAACATTTTGATTTCTGTGGTGTGTTCCAAGATATGTTTTATTTCTGTGATATTGTTCAGGAAATTATATTTCTGTTAATAATTGTATGGGAATATTTGTATAGTTTCACAATACAGTTGATTGATTTTAATGGAATATACACTCCCATGTCCCTGGGCGCCTGTTTTCCCAGCAGGAATAAGGCTGAAATATGGTGTGTGTTTCCAAAGGGACTACTAGACAGTGCTGGAACTTGCAGCAGAAGCTGGACGTATCAAACCAGTGTGTGCATGTTAATGGTTAACACCCAACGTCCACATCAACTCTACCAACACATGCACATGCACATTTAGATATTGGATTAATATTGCTATAGTGCCTTAATTAAACCTTGCTTTTCCACAAGTTTCTTGCTGTAACTGCTAGGTGGTTCCCTGGGACTTGTGAGTCCCATTAGCTGCATTCCCGTGGCCTCCACTCAGCAGGACAATCTATTATTTTATCAGCCCTATTCAACCTTACCTAAAGATCTGTTTCTGCATGGGCTGATACTCTGAGTGCTGATTTCAGACCGAGACCCACTGCTTTATTAGCTGTTTCTTTCCATCTGTCTGAATGCAGACCCCCAGAAATGAGTTCAATGGAAATGCAAACAGACCTTCAGCTTCAGCAGTTACAATGACTGCATCACAAATTTCATTTGCATAGGGCTCAAAAAGAGAGAGAGAGAGTGGGCCCAGGGTGAAGAAATGTGAATGTGTTATGAGTATAGCAGGTGATTTTGTATAATAGGAGTAACTTGGACTGACATAAACCAATATTGTCCTCACTGATCTTTTTCTTAAAATTCATGTATATGGACTGTAAGAGAAATGCCAGCACTTGGTTATGTTATGCTTGCCAGCTGATTTTTAGCTCTTGAATAGACTTGAGAAAAAATTTTTGTAAATTTTTGACTTTATTTACATGGTGACTAAGTGACTGGAATCCACAGGATAGAGGTCAACCATGCATTCTTAATTGTCTAAATCTGTTTTATTCCCCCTAGATCAAGCTTAACCTATAGGGGAAGGGCCCTGGGGTGGGAGTGGGAGAGGCTTAGCTGACTTTTCAGTTTTTCCCTCATTTTGGCAACCCAAGTGCAAAGAGGAAGGGTTTTAAGAGGGCTAGTTCAGCCACTCCTAACAAGCCCTGGTGTCTCTGCAGTTTTATTTGGAATGTGGGTACCTGATGCTTCTTTACTCTGGCCAATTTAATTCTCAAAATATGAGGTCATCTTTTCATGTTAGAAAATGACTTGGGAATCTTCTCATTTCCCTGCTTCTGAAAATTAGAATATTTTAAATGGCATTAAACACATTTGCTCCTGAGCATTTCACTAGAACTTATCTTTAACCTTTTTCTGGTTTGGTACTTTGTGTAGAGGAAGGGCTTATTCTTGGTCTTCTTTAAAAAAAATTTTTTTTTACTAATTTTTTGGGTCTTCTTTTTCAATTTTCTTCTGTAGTTAGGTTATTAATTTATTAATTTTTCATCCATTTTAAACTTTTCCTTTTTGAAGTATACTTCACATATAGTAAAGTGTAAAAATCTTAAGCCTACAAGCTTGACGATTTTTACATCTGTCTAAACACATATAACCACCCACAGAACAAGAAACAGACGTTTCCAGCAGTCTAGTGGGCTCTCTCATTCTTCTCCCCAAATTAACCATCATTTTAACCTCTGTCACATTTAGCTGTTTGTGCTTGAACTTCTTGCATCATTCAGCAAGTACTCATTTGTGTCTGGCTTCTTTTGCTCATTAGGTTTCCAAGATATGTCTATTGGATTGTAAAAAGTTGCTTACAGATAGAAAGATAACATGCTTAGGGATTCTTTGTCTATAAAACTTGAGGAGAATACTTGAGAAGACACTATAATCAACATCAAGTTACTCAGAACAGAGGATTCAAGGTAAGGAAAGATGAAGAAAAAGGAAAGGGGACTGAAGGAGTGTGCAATACCTACTCATCTATCTGCCCACGTATGTCACTATTGTCTGAGAGTATATATTGCAAGGGCCACGACAGTGATTCTAAAATAGAGGACATGCACTACAAAAGGAAATCAAGGGTAGTCTGGAACTAAACAAAGCACTGAATCTCCATGAAGCCTGAGCATATAACAAGAGGAAAGGATGGGCAATGAAAGCATGACAGAAGTCTCATTTGTGGGTGGCAGAAAAGTATGGCAAAAAGAAAATGTGTTCTAAAGAGTCCTTCTTGTTGGAGAAAGGGGCAAAGAAATGGAGGACCAAGGAGCTGTTGAAGAGAAAACAGCTAGTATCTAAGTTGCATTTAATAGTTACATAAAAGATATTTCTTTGTGGCTCCCAGGAAGAAAAAAAAGGAACATTTATCAACTAGAGAGGAAAATTGCAGCAACATTCTCAAATAAGAAGGAATGAAAATAAAACAAAGCCAAAAAAATTATAATAAAACTTGATATGGGACAAATCAAGAATATGAGTTTTATGTAAATAGAATGCATTTTCTTGTTAAAAGCAGGCTGGTAAATGGACTATGCCATTTATAATAAAACCTAAATAAAAGTAATAGATTTCTGGTGCTATTCAGGGTAAGGTAAGCCTGCCACAACCCATCCTTCCACTGTTCACAATGGAGAAGCCAGGTTGTCTATAAAAAGCAACAAAGCAACTATCTGAAGGGTCTGCAAAGTGAACAACAGGCCGATGGAGGGGAGGAAAGTGAACAATGACCAGTGGGGGATGAGTTTTCTTGTTTTTGACCCCTCAGCAAAGTGTTAATAAATAGAATCCAGCAATATATAAAATGAATAAAATATCAAATCCAGTGAGGTTTATCCTAGAAATGAGAGGTTGGTTCAGTGTTGCACAACCAGTCACTGTAATTTACCATGTTAACAGACTAAAGAACAAACCTGAACCATTGTCTCAATAGATAAAGACATACTTGACAAAACTTAACATTCATTCATGGTAAAAAACTCTCAGCAAAATAGGAATAGAAGGAAAGTTCCTTAATCTCATAAAGGGAAAGATAGAAGTTGTTTTCCTTTTTTAATTTTAGGTTATTGTGAGGGTACAAACAACCAGGTCACAATTTTTGAATTTGTTAAGTAGAATCCCTCTTGTAGTCATGTTCTGCACCCAAAAGGTCAAAAGGTGTGCCACGCACCCCTATCTTGTATTCGCTAAGTGGGAGCATACCAATTTTCCCCTCTCCTTTTCTCCCTCCCTCAGTCCCTCTCTCAACTTGAATAGAATTAAGTTTTTCTCCCATGTGGACATATGTTAGATTGTCTACTGGCTCCACAAAATCGAGTACATTGGATACCCGCTGTTCCATTTTTGTGATAATTTACTAAGAAGAATGTGTTTCATCACCTAGGTTAATACAGAAGATGTAAAGTCTCCATCTTTTCTAACAGCTGAATAGGACATATACCACAGTTTGTCAATCCATTCCTGGGTTGATAGGCATTTAGGTTGTTTCACATTTGGCAATTGTAAATTGAGCTATGATAAACAGTCTAGTGCACATGTCTTTATGATATGATTTATTTTCCTTCTGGATAGATGCTAGTAGTGCGTTTATAGGGTCAGATGGGAGGTCTAACGTGAGTTCTTTGAAGATTCTCTATACTTCTTTTCAAAGAGGTTGCATTAGTTTGCAGTCCCACCAACAGTGTAAAAGTGTTCCCCTCTTTCCATACCCATGCCAGCACCTGCAACTCTAGGACTTTGTGATGTGGGCTATTTTCACTGGGGTTAAGTAATGTCTCAGGGTGGTTTTGATTTGTATTTCTCCAATGATTAGGAATGATGAGCATTTTTTCATATATTTGTTAGCTATTCATCTGTATTCCTTAGAGAAAGTTCTGTTCATGTCTCTTGCCCAGTGATAGGTGGGATTGTTTGCTCTTTTTTTGATTAATTTGAATTTTCATAGATGCTAGTTATCAAGCTTTCATCAGATTTGTAATATGCCCATATCTTTTGCCATTTTGAAGGATGTCTGTCTATTTGCTTTCATTATTGTGTCCTTAGCTGCATGGAAGGTTTTCAGCATAATGAAGTCCCATTTGCTTATTTTTCCTGTTGTTGCAATTGTCACTGAAGTCTTCAGCATGAAATCTTTCCCTAGGCTAACATTCAAGAGATTTTTCCATGTTTTCTTCTAGGATTTTTATCATTTCATGTGTTAGATTTAAAGCTTATATCCATCTTGAGTCAATTTTTGTAAGTGGTGAAAGGTGCAGGTCAAGTTTCAGTCTTTTACATGTGGTTATCCAGTTCTCCCAGCACCATTTATTGAATAGGGGTTCTGTTCCCCAGTATGTTTTTGTTCGGTTTATGAAAGATCAAATGGATATAAGAGACTGGTTTCATCTCTTGGTTTTCTATTCTGTTCCACATGGCTATGTCTTATTTTGTGCCAGTATCATACTATTTTGATCACTATGAACTTGTAACAACCTAAAGTCTGGTAGAGTGATGCGTCTGGTGTTGTTTTTATTACTAAAAGTTGCCTTGGCTATACAGAAATTGTTCAGGTTCCATACAAAATGAAATACTATTTTTCAGTGCATCAAGGTATGATGTTCATATTTTAATGAGGATTGCATTGAATTTGTAGATTGCTTTGGGTAGAATAAACATTTTGACAATATTGATTCTTCCTTGCCAAAAGTGTGGTATGTTCTTCCATTTATTGATGTCTCCTGTTATTTTTTTTTCCTTAAGGGTTCATAATCTTCTTTGTAGAGGTCCTACACCTCTTTCGTTAAGTATATTCCTAGGTATCTCTCTTTTTTTTTTTTTTTGGCCAGGGCTGGGTTTGAACCCACCACCTCTGGTGCCCTACTCTTTAGAGCCACAGGCACCACCCAGGTATTTCATTTTCTTTGAAGCTACTGTGAAGGCAATTTTATCTTTGATTAGCTTCTTGACATGGCTGTTATTGGTGTATACAAAGGTTACGGATTTATTGACATTGATTTTATACCCTGAAGCATTACTATATTTCTTGATCACTTTCAGGAGTCTTGTGGTTGAGTCTCTGGGGTTTTCTAAGTTCATATCATTGGCAAAGAGCCAGAGTTTGACTTCCTTTGTCCCCTATTTAGATGCCTTTTATATCCTTCTCTTGCCTGATTGCACTGGATAGAACTTCCAGCACTATGCTGAATAGCAGTGGTGATAGGGGAAATCCTTGTCTAGTTCCTGTTCTAAATGGAAAATCTTTCAGTTTTACTCCACTCAGTATGATATTAACTTTGGGTTTTATCATAGATGGCTTCAATCTTTTAAGAAATGTGCCATCTGTACCCATATTCTTAAGTGTTCTTGTTAGAAAAGGATGCTAAGTTTTATCAAATGCTTTGTTGCATCTATTGAGAGCGTATCATATGATCTTTGTTTTTGCTTCTGTTGATATAGTGAATTACATTTATGGATTTGCATATGTTAAACCAGACTTGCATCCCTGGGATGAAGCCTACTTGATTGTGATGTATAATTTTTTTTAATGTGTAGCTGTAATCTATTGGCTAAGATTTTATTGAATATTTTTGCATCAATATTCATTAGTTAAATTGGTCCACAGTTCTGTTTTAGTTGGGTCCTTTCCTCATTTTGGTATCAGGGTGATGTTTACTTCATAGAATGTATTAAGAAAGGTTGCTTCCTTCTCAATGTTTTGGAATAGGTTTTGCAGCATAGGTATAAGCTCACCTTTGAAGGTTTGATAGAATTCTGGTGTGAAGCCATCTGGTCAAGAGCTTTATTTTTGTTGGAAGGTTTTAAAATTATTTCTTCAATCTCAGTGCTTGATATTGGTCTGTTCAAGAGATCTAGCTTTTCCTGGTTAAGTATAGGGAGATGTCATGCTTCCAGGTATTGGTCAATTTCCTCCACATTGTCAAATTTCTGGGAATAGAGCTTCTTATAGTAGTCAGAGGAAAATCTCTTGTATCTCAATGATATCTGTTGTTATTTCCCCTTTTTCATTTCTGATTGAGGTTATTAGAGATTGTACTTTTCTGTTTCTAGTTAATCTGGCCAATGGTTTATTGATTTTAGTTATGTTTTTGAAATACCAACTTTTGATTTTTTTTCTGAATGATTCTTTTGTTTTCAATTTCTTTAATCTCTGATTTAGAATTTTGGCTTTTTTCTTCTGCTGCGTTTGGGATTATATTGTTCTTTTTATAGTTTCATAAGATTGTTCATGAGTTGTTGATGCACTCTCTTTCTGTTTTTTGAACATAAGCTTCTAATGTGATAAATTAAGACTGCCTTTGCTGTATCCCACAGGTTTTGGTGACTTGTATCTTCATTGTTGTTTTAAGGAATTTAATGATTTCCTCCTTTATTTCTTCCTGAACCCAAATATCATTCAGCATAAGGTTGTTTAATTTCCAAGTCTTTGTGTGGGGATGAACATTTTTGTTTGAGTTGAGTTCCACCTTTATTGCCTTGTGGTCCAAGAAGATACAAGGCATAATTTCAATTCTTTTAATTTTGTTGAGGTTTTCATATGTGGCCCAGGATGTGATTTATTTTGGAGTATGTTCCTCTGACTGACAAGAACATATATTCCTCAGCTTTGGGGTGGTGTGTTCTATATATGTCTATTAAAGTTGCATTTAAGTCCTTGTATCTTTGTTTAGTTTCTGTTTAGAAACTAGGTGTTTATAACACCTATTATGGTGTTATAGAATATCATATTGCTCAGGCCAAAGTCCATTGCATAAATATGGGAGCATTTAAGTGGTACATAATTATTTGTAATTTTGTTTTGAGACAGTCTCACTTGTCACCCTTGGAAGAGTGCCATAGCATCATAGTTCACAGTAGCCTCAAATTCTTGGGCTCAAGTGACTCTGTTGTCTCAGCCTCCTGAGTAGCTGAAACTACAGGTGCCTGCCATAATTCCCAGCTATGTCTAGTGACAGGGTCTTGCTCTGGCTCAGGCTGGTCTCAAACCTGTGAGCTCAGGCAATTCACCTGCTTCAGCCTCCCAGAGTGCTAGGATTACAGGTGTGAGCCACTGTGCCTAGTCCCAAATATTTATAATTAAAATGTCCTTTCATTCTAATGTTCCCTTGACCAGAGTGCAGGGGTCATCTTTGTCTTTCTTAACATTAGTTGCTTTTAATCTGCTTGTATCTGAAAATAAGATTGTAACCCCTCTTTTCTTCTGGTTGCCATTTGCCTAAAATATTGTTTTCCAACCCTTTATCCTTGGCCTTGTTTTGTCTTTCAAGGTTAGGTGTGTTTCCTGGAGATAGCATATGAATGGCTTATGCTTTTTTATCCCATCAAGCAGCCTTTGCCTCTTCAGTGGGGAATTCTAGCCATTAACATTTATTGAGAGAATTGATAAGTGTTCCAGAAGTCTATTCATCTTATTTTGTGAAGGTCCATTGCTTAGTTTTACTCTTTGCACCATTGTGTCCTTTAATTTGTGGGTGTTTACTTTGCTGGTTGTCTATTATGATGGTGGATTTGGAGAATAGGTCTAAGTATTTCCTGTATAGCCGATCTTGTTGTGGTGAATTTCCTCAATGTTTGCATGTCAGTAAAAAATTTGATTTCTTCCCATTGATTTTAAAGCTTATTATAGCAGGATGCAGAATTCTGGGCTAAAAATTGTTTTGTTTAAGAAGGTTAAGGGTAGCTGAATACTCTCTTCTGGCTTGGAAACTTTCAGCTGAGAATTCCACTATTACCCTGATGGCTCACTGCCCCTGTTAGACAAATGGTGCTTACCCCTGTTGCTTGCAGAATCTTGTCTTTCATCTTGACTTTGGACAGGTTCATAATCATGTGTCTTAGAGATGTTTTATTTGTGTTGAGGCAACCTGGAGTTCAATATCCCTCTAAAAGAAGTGTTTCAGAACTAAGTATCATGGGTGATACTTAGAAGTTTTCATTTATGATATCCTCCAATAGGGCTTCCGTTCCTTTGGGACATTCTTCTTCCTCTTCAGGAATATCTATAATTCATGTTTGAATGCTTCTTAAAGTGCCATAATTCTGAGAGAATACTCTGCTTTCTCTCTCTTCTTTTCTGCCTTTTTAATTGCTTGGGTTAGCTCAAGCTCTCTAGCTCTGAGATTCTTTCTTCTCCATAGTCTAATCTGTTATTGATACTTTCTCCTGCATCTTTAAGTCCCCTGATTGACTCCTTTAAGTCCTTAAGCTCTACCATATCCTATTTTCTTCATATCTATCATCCATTTTTTTGTTATGTTTTTCTTGTTAATTCCTTTTTTTTTTTTTGGTGACCTATATTTTAAATTCCCTTTCTATCATTTCCATTAATTCTTTATAGATTGACTCCTCAGTGGTAGCTATCTTATGATTCCTGGGGTGGGGGGAGGTTTGCTCTATTCCATTTTTTCATGTTGCCATAATTTTTCTGTTGGTTCTTCCTTATGTATATATTTTTCTCATTCACTTCTTTTTTCCTCTTCCCTTCTTTTTCCTTCTCACTTACTCCTTTGCTTTAAATTACCTTGTCTCAGAGTTTGGGTATTGAAGTGGCCTTTTGGTATATGACCCAAAGGAAGATAATGGTAAAGAGCAAAAAGGAAGAAAGAGTCCCATAATGCATCTGTGGTACTACTTGAGAATGTCCCATAAGTCCCTTATACATTATTCATTCCTTTTTATTTCTTCTTTTCTTTGTTGCTTGGCCTGAATGATTTCCTGACTTGTCTTTGTGTTCCCTAATCCTTTCTTCTGTTTAATCTGGTCTGCTATTGAATCCCTCTAGTAAAATTCAGTTCAGTTATTATATTTTTCAGCTCCATAATTTTCTGTTTGGTACATTTTTCTATTTATTTGCTGAAATTCCCTCTTTGTTCATTCATTGTTCTCCTGTGTTGGGGTATCTTTATGAGTTTTTATTTAATTCTTTGGCAGGAAAATTACATATCTGTTTCATTAGGGTCAATTTCTGGAGATGTGTCTTGTTATTTTTGTTTGGAATATCTTTGCCTGATTCTACATTATCTGTTACTCTGTGTAGGTGACTGTGTATTAGTCAAAGCAACCATCTTCATTAGTGTTCAAGGACTGGTTTCATACTGGAGAAAACACTCAATCAGCCCAGCCATAAATTCTAGGGGCCTCTCATATTTCTGCAAATCCAGCCCATTTTCTTTATTTTTAGTGGCTCCTAGATATCTAGAGTATGGTGTGTCCCATCAGGTGCTCTGTGACAAGTAAGACTGAAGCCCCCAGATAAGTTAGGTTATTGGATTAATGATTATAATTCCCTCCAAAATTAGAAGATGGGAGTCTAAAGTTTTGTTCACTCACTCTGTGATGAGTTGGGGGAAGCAGCCACTCTAAGCCTTAATTGTCATTTCTGTTCTCATCAGTTCTTGGCAGCTAGAACTATGCCATGTCTCTTTAGTGTTCCAAGGCAGGCTGGTAAGGAGTCAGTTCTCCATGTAACTCCTGGAATATCTGCAGCATTGGACAGATGGTATACCCCTTTTTATTCCCTGGGAGAAGCTGGAAGATGGGGAGTTTTGTTCAGATCATGTGGTCCTATGCCAGGGTAGGAATTATGGCAAGAAGGTATCTCAGATTTCCCAACTGATGCCTATTTTTTCTTTTGCCTGGAGTACAAGAGCCTCTTAACTAGCTTCTAAATTTTTAATAAAAGAATTTTGTCCATGAATTGTTGAATTGGTATGTTCATGGGATAAAGGAGTGTTCAGGGCTTCCTCTTCTCCCACCATTCTCATTAATCTTGGGTCTTTTTGAAATACAGATTTGGTTTCAGTAGGTCTGGGAATAGGACTGAACATTCTGTATTTTTAATAAGCTTTTAGATTATGCCAATGCCCTTGATTCCACACCTTCAGTAGCAAGATTAACAAAAACAATAAGAATATTAATCAGCTCAGTGCCTGTAGCTCAGTTACTAGGGCACCTGCTACATGCACTGGGGCTGGTGGGTTTGAACCCAGCCCAGGCCTGCCGAACAACAATGACAACAACAACAAAATAGCCAGGCATTGTTGCAGGCACCTGTAGTCCCAACTACTTAGGAGACTAAGGCAAGAGAATTACTTAAGCCCAAGAGTTTGAGGTTGCTGTGAGCTGTGATGTACTGAGGGTGACATAGACTGTCTCAAAAAAACTAACTAAATAAAATTAGATAATCAGCTTTAACATTTAAGAAGGAAAATGTATGAGCTTTTTACTAATTATTTGAATTTATATTTAGAAAATCTGAGAGTACAGTAAAAATTATGTAGAATAAGGTATATAATATTTCTTAAATATATAAGAATATCTCTATTTTATAATTGTAGTAATTATCTAGAAATGAAGATGGGAAATATATCTCATTCCCAATAGTAGTAATTATAAAATATTTAGTAATAAGACTTCAGAATTACACTTGATTCAATAAAAGAAAATATAATTAAAGAACATAAAATAAAATATGTAGGGTTCAGATTTAGGTGAGAATATAGTAGGTTTTAGGCATTATCAAGTGTACAGTGCTGATATAATATCCAATTAAAGATATCGAGCAGGCAATTTGATTATGAGAGTTGTCCAAGAGAGGTGGATAGAGATAAAAGTTTTGGAGCTGCTGGCTGTATAGGTCAAGCATACTTCTTGAAAGGTCCATTAATGAGCTTCAGGGTATCCATGAAATTACTAATATTGTTTGGAAAAATTTACAATTGTGTAATTTTTTTTCCACTAAGGAACAATGTCCAGAATTTTTTCAGATTTTCAAAGGGATCCATAATACAAAATTGTTTAAGGACCACTGATACAGATGGTGGTTCAGGTTACAGGAATGGGTGAAATTATATATAGTGAGAATATATAGTGAGAATATAGCCAATGATAGACTTTTCCAGTAGGATGACACCTACAGGATAGGTAGAGAAAAATAGAAATGAACCCAAGAGAAACCCAAGAGAGTATTGTATTAATATTCTAGAAATCAATGAAAGAAAGTGTTTTTTAAAAATGAATGAAGTCTGTGGAATTCAAGTAAGCTAAGGACAGAATTCCATACCCTGAATGGCAGTAAGAAGGTCATTTATGACTGGTGGGATTAATTGCAATGTATTAGAGACTTAGTTGGAAGTAAAATGGAGAAATGCCTATGAGCTATATTTCTAGAAATTGTCGGTGAACAAGGGTGGCCAGAGAGAGGAGATAGGATCCAATGAGAGACTTAAACATATCAGTGTGATAATTGGAAGAAGCCAGCAGAGAGGGAAAAGTTGAAGAAGCAAGCTAGAAGGACAGTGACCGATGGAATTAAGAGTTCTGCAGATCTGGGAAATGATGGTGTTTATAGTACAGGTTTAAGGATTAGCCTCAGGAGAGGAAGGCCTTTCACTGAGATAGAAATGGAGTAAAGGACGAGGGGAGAGGGATTTAACTAATTTTATAGATCTGAGATTTGGAGACTGAAGAGAATTTTTTTTTTTTTTTTTGAGACAGAGCCTCAAGCTGTCCCCCTGGGTAGAGTGCCGTGGCATTACAGCTCACAGCAACCTCCAACTCCTGGGCTCAAGCGAGTCTCTTGCCTCCGCCTCCCAAGTAGCTGGGACTACAGGC
>CAUYTI010050498.1:0-25994 GCA_963575145.1 Galago senegalensis | reverse complement strand
CAGGCGCCCACCACAACGCCTGGCTATTTTTTTGGTTGCAGCCGTCATTGTTGTTTGGCGGGTCCGGGCTGGGGATTCGAACCCGCCACCTTAGGTGTACGTGGCTGGCGCCTTAGCCGGTTGAGCTATAGGCGCCGAGCCAAGGTATTAAGTTTTCAAAGGCAAAGTTGTAATAAAAGAAAATCTACATGGCCTTGAGTTTGGTAATGACTTTTTATTTTTTTTATTTTTTTACATTCCACAATGCAGGTGATGAGTTTTTAGATATAATACCAAAAGCAAGTCAATGAAAGGGGAAAACACTGATAATGTGGACTTCATCAAATGTCTAGTCTGTAATCACTTCTCGGCCTTTTGGCTAAGATCAGGTGTAAAATGTCTATTATGTAAAAGATCCTCTTAACAGGGAAGAAAAAGGCCACAGACTGAGAGAAAATATTTAGAAAACATATATGAAAAAGGAATTGTATAAAAAGATACAAAGAGGCTCAGCGCCTGTACCTCAAGCGGCTAAGGCACCAGCCACATACACCAGAGCTGGAGGGTTCAAAGCCAGCCCAGGCCTGCCAAACAATCACAACTACAAACAATAAATAGCCGGGCGTTGTGGAGGGCACTTGTAGTCCCAGCTACGTGGGAGGCTGAGGCAAGAGAATCATTTAAACCCAGGACTTGAAGGTTGCTGTGAGCTGTGATGCCATGGCACACTACCCAGGGTGACAGCGTGAGGCACTGTCTCAAAAAAAAAAGACACCAAGAAACTCTAAAACTCAACGTAGCCATAAAAAGGTAAAGACCTGAACAGATACTTTATCAAAGAAGACATATAGATGGCAAGCAAGCTTACAAAATAATGTTTGGGCAGCGCCTATGGCTCAATGAGTAGAGTGCCCCATATATCGAGGGTGGTGGGTTCGAACCCAGCTCTGGCCAAACTGCAACAACAAAAAAAATAGCAAGGCATTGTGGCGGGCACCTGTAGTTCTAGCTACTCAGGAGGCTGAGGCAAGAGAATTGCCTAAGCCCAAGAGCTGGAGGTTGCTGTGAGTTGTGACGCCACAGTACTCTACCGAGGGTGATAGAATGAGACTGTCTCTAAAAAAATAAATAAGTAAAGTAAAAAATAATGTTCAACACCATTTTTCATGAGGGAGAAGCAAATTAAAATGACAATGAGATAGCACTAAATGACTAAAATCTTCTTAAAAATGCAAGAGAAATCTCAACAAGAGGCTAAGTACCTGTAGCTCAGTGGTTAGGGCACCGGCCACATGCACTGGAGCTGGTGGGTTGAACTCAGACCAGGCCTGCTAAACAACAATTTCAACAACAACAACAACAAAATAGCCAGGCATTGTGGCAGGCACCTGTAATCCCAGCTACTAGGGAAGCTGAGGCAAGAGAATCACTTAAGCCCAAGAGTTTGAGGTTGCTGTGAGCTGTAACGGCACTCTACCGAGGGCAACATAGTAAGACTCTGTCTCAGAAACAAAAGAAAAGAAAAGAAAAGAAATTTCAACAGGAACACTCATTCATTATTGGTGGAATGTGTAATGGTACATGGAAAGCCACTTTGGCAGCTCTTTCCAAAGCCAAACACGATCTCACCATGTAGGCCAACAATTGCATTCCTACGTATTTAGACAACTGCATCTGGAACTTACAGTTCAATCAAAAACCAGCATGCAATTATGGACAGCTGCTCCTTCATAATGGCCAAATTCTTTATGGAGTTAGGTTGACCTTCAACAGGTGGATGAATAACCTAGCTGGGGTACATCCGTGCAGTGGGATACTATTCAGCAAGAGAAAGGGGTATCTATGAAGCCATGCAAAGGCATGGATAAATGTGACCTGAATATCACTTAATGAAAGAAGCCAATCTGAAGAGATCACATAATGCATGATCCCATTTCTGTAGCATTATGGAAGAGGAAGCACAACAGAGACAGCAAACATATCTGTGACTGACAGTGACTTGGGGGGAGCAGAGAGTGAGTTAAATAGGGAAATAGGATGACAGATGGGGCCACAAATGAGCCAGGGGGGCATGGAATTTCTCTGGCTAGTGAGATCATGCTGGCATTTATATGCCTACTGGCACTGGATTTGTTGATAGTTTCTTGGGTATGACACTGAATGCACAGAAAACAGAAGAAAAAACAGAAATTGGAATTCATCAAAAGTTAAACCTTTGTTCATCAAAGGACACTATCAACATAGTGAAAAGAAAACCAATGGAAGTCCAGGTGTGGTGGCTGATGCCTATAATCCTAGCACTCTGGGAGGCCAAGGCCAGTGGAATGCCTGAGCTCACAGGTTCAAGACCAGCCTAAGCCAGCACAAGACCTCATCTCTAAAAATAGTCGTGCATTGTGGTGGGTGCCTGTAGTCCCAGCTACTTGGGAAGCTGAGGCAAAAGAGAATTGCTAGAGCCCAAGAGTTTGAGGTTGCCATGAGCTATGACACCAGAGCACTCTATTGAGGGCGACGAAGTAAAACCTTGTCTCCAAAAAAAAAGGAACCCAACAGAATGGGAAAACATATTTGCAACTCTTACATCTAACAAGGTTCTAGTATCCAGAATATATAAAGAACTCTTATAGCTTAACTACAAAAGGACAAAAAAACCAATTTTTTCAAAAACTGGGCAGAGGACTTTTTTTTTTTTGAGACAGAGCCTCAAGCTGTCTCCCTGGGTAGAGTGCTGTGGCATCACAGCTCACAACAACCTCCAACGCCTGGGCTCAAGTGAGTCTCCTGCCTTAGCCTCCCAAGTAGCTGGGACCACAGGCGCCCACCACAACACCTGGCTATTTTTTTGTTGCAGCCGTCATTGTTGTTTGGCAGGCCTAGGCTGGATTTGAACCCACCACCTGAGGTGTATGTGGCTGGCGCCTTAGCCACTTGAGCCACAGGCACCAAGCCTTGGGCAGAGGACTTAAAGAGACTTTTCTCCAAGGAAGATACACAAATAGCACATGGAAAGATGCTTAATACCACTTGCCATTAGGGAAACACAAATCAAAACCTCAATCTGATACCACTTCATGCCCATTAGAATGGTTTCTGTGTGTTTGTTTCTTTGTTTGTTTGTTTGAGATAGAGTCTTATTTTGTCTCCCTGGGTAGAGTGCCATGCAGTCACAGCTCACAGCAACCTCAAACTCTTGGGCTTAAGCAATTCTCTTGCCTCAGCCTCCCAAGTAGCTGGAACTACAGGCACCTGCCACAACACCTGGCTATTTTTAGAGACAAGGTCCCACTCTTGCTCAAGCTGGTCTTGAACCCATGAGCTCCGGCAATCTACTCACCTCAACCTCCCAGAGTGTTAGGGTTACAGGCATGAACCATTGACCCCAGCCTATTTTTTTTTTCTTGAGACATAGTCTCACTTCGTTGCCCTCAGTAGAGTGTTGTAGCATCATAGCTCACAGCAACCTCAAACTCTGGGGCTAAGTGATTCTCTTATCTCAGCCTCCCAAGTAGCTGGGGCTACAGGCATCTGCCACAACACTCAACTAGTTTTAGAGATGGAGTCTCACTCTTGCTCAGGCTGGCCTCCTAAGTTCAGGCAATCCACCCTCCTCAGTCTCCCAGAGTGCTGGGATTATAGGCGTAAGCCACCATGCCCAGCCTGGTTATTTTTTTTTTTTTAACCAGAAACCAACAAGTTTTGGCAAGGAAATGGAGAAATATGAACATTGCTAATGGGAACATAAAATGTGCAGCTGCTGTGAAAAATAGTTAGGTGGTTCCGCAAAAAGCAAACATAGAATTCCCATAGGCCTCAGCAATTCCATTCTTAGATATATACACACAGAAGGACTTAAAACAGGTATTCAAACAAAAACATGTACACTTATGTTCACAGCAGCACTATTCACAATAACAAAAAGGTGGAAACAATTGGCATGTCCATCAGCAGGTGAACAGGACACCGCCACTTAGTCTTTTGGGCAATGGCAGAATATTCGGCTGGAAAAACAATTCAGGTCCTGACACTACAACATGGAGGAACCTAGAAAACATCATGCTGAAAGGAAAAAGCTGGACATGAAAGATCACAAACTGTGTGATTTCATTTCTATAAAGCATCCAGGATAGAGAAATCCACAGACAGAGATCAGAGTAGCAGCTGCCAGGGTCAGAGGGATGGCAAATTGGGCAGCAGCTGCTAAATGACAGGGATTTCCTCGGGGGAGATGAAACTGTGTTGGAAGAGGTGATGTTTGCACAAGACCGTGCATGTACTAAACGCATCTTAAAACAGTTAATTTTGCATTATGATAATATCACCACAATATTTTAAAAGTCTTTGGGCGGCGCCTGTGGCTCAGTGGGTAGGGCGCCGGCTCCATATACCGAGGGTGGCGGGTTCAAACCCGGCCCCGGCCAAACTGCAACAAGAAAAATAGCTGGGCTTTGTGGTGGGCGCCTATAGTCCCAGTTACTTGGGAGGCTGAGGCAAGAGAATCGCTTAAGCCCAAGAGTTGGAGGTTGCTGTGAGCTATGTGATGCCACGGCACTCTACTGAGGGTGATAAGGTAAGACTCTTGTCTCTACAAAAAAAAAAAGGCCAGCCTCTACCCTGGCCCCAGCACAGTGGCTCACATGTGTTATCCTAGCACTCTGGGAGGCCAAGGCAGATGGATCACCTGAGCTCAAAAGTTCGAGACTAGCCTGAGCAAGAGCGAGACCCCATCTCTACTAAAAATAGAAAAATTAGCTGGGCTTCCTGGTAGGCATCCATTGTCCCAGCTACTCAGGGAACTGAGGCAAGAGGATCTCCTGAGCCCAAGAGCTTGAGGTTACTGTAAACTATGATGCCATCGCACTCTAGTGACAGAGTGAGACTCTGTCTCCAAAAAATAAAGATAAAAAAAGGTCCAGCCCCTGGGCCCAGGGCTCAGTGGGTAGGGTGTCAGCCCCATATACCTAGGGTGGCAGGTTTGAACCCGGCCCCAATTGAACAGCAACAAAAAACAGCTGGGTGTTGTGACAGGTGACTGTAGTCCCAGCTACTCGAGAGGCTGAGGCAAGAGACTCACCTAAGCCCAGGAGTTGGAGGTTGCTATGAGCTGTGACACCACAGCACTCTACCAAGGGCAATAAAGTGACACTGTCTCTAAAAAAAATAAAAGGGTCCAGGCCCCAGTATTTGCATACCAACATAAGCCTCCTCCCATGGTGTTCCCTCAGCCTGGCCTCCAAGTCACTCCACTGTCCAGTGCTGCCTAGGCTCCAGCCACACTGGCCACCAGCTCCTAAACCCACTGGCCATTTCTTCACTCCAGATCCAAGTTTCCTTCTCCCTATTGCCCTCACAGATCCCAAGTGATCAGTGACACCTACTCAGGGCTCACAGGGTCTTCTGAACCTTGTCCTGCCATAAGCCTGACTTTGGCACATGGTGTCTGAGAGCTGTCACATCTCAACAAGGGGACGTCATTCTTTCTGAGAACCCCTGTGTGTCTTGCTCAGAGGGACTGACAGCCACTCTGCTGGGTATGGCCAGTCCCTGTGCATCAAGGAAGGTGAAATGTGCTAGCTATGCAGCTCCCTGCACTCATGCAGCCTCTAGGGGACTGTGCACTTGGTCCCAGCCCAGCGCTGGGTCTGTAGGTTTCACTCAGGGAAAGTCTGCAAGTCAATGAACTTGTGTCCAGCCCACACTGGAGAGGCATCTCACTTAGAAGGGTCATTTATCTAATAATGAGGTGGCCCAGGTCCCATGAGCCACACAAACACACAGCCTAGGGTAGCCCAGAGGTCAGCTCCAGGAAATATCTGTATACTAGTATCTGTATACTCAGTCAGAGTGAAGACACGCTCCTTGCTTCCATCCATACCCTCATACTCTCTGGACACTGAAGCTATCCTGGGGGGCCTGCCGCACCCCTGCTAACCAGGATCTGGCTCTGATCAGGCTCCCCACAAAACCCTGGGAACCATGCAGTTTAGCAGTGTGAAAGGATGCTGCCTATCTAGGCCAAAAAGGGTTTTTGCCTTTGGGGGCCTGGTGCTCCACGTACTTCTTCCTGCCTAGGACCCAGGGAACTTGGAAGGCCCCAGAAGAGGATACCCTTATGGCTTAGTGCCCAGAGAGAAGCCTCTGTTTCATCCTACCCACAAAACTACAGACCCCCAGGCCCTGGATAGTCTCAGCCCAGCCCTCACCTGACAGAGGATCCCAGCACCAGCCCCAAGCCCAGCCCTCAGGCCCTGCTGGACCTGCCTGGGGCACCTGGGGAGGCATGGGGTCTTGTGGTGGGCCCAGCAGGGATAAAGAGGTTACTGGCAGAGGAAGGGACACTGTTTTGTTTTTTTTTTTTTGAGACAGAGCCTCAAGCCGTCCCCCTGGGTAGAGTGCCATGGCATTACAGCTCACTGCAACCTCCAACTCCTGGGCTCAAGCGAGTCTCTTGCCTCCACCTCCCAAGTAGCTGGGACCACAGGCGCCCACCACAACACCCGGCTATTTTTTTTTTTTTGGTTGCAGCCGTCATTGTTGTTTGGCGGGTCCAGGCTGGGGATTCGAACCCGCCACCTTAGGTGTACGTGGCTGGCGCCTTAGCCGGTTGAGCTATAGGCGCCGAGCCCTGGGACACTGTTATAGGCTGAACTGTGTCCCCCAAATTTTTGTGTTGAAGTCTTAAGCCCGGTACCTATGAATGTGACCATCTGAGGAAATACGGTCTTTAAAGATGATCAAGTTAAGATGAAGTCATTAGCGACAGCCTTAAAACACTATGATTGTCCCCCAAAACATTATGATTATCCAAAAAAAACCCACTATGATTGTGTCCCTATAAAAAAGGGAAACTGGGGCACAAAAACACACAGGGAAGAAGACTGGCAAAAACTGGAGCTTTGCTGTCACAAGCCAAAAAACTACCAGAAGCTGGAGAGAGGCTGACCAGATCCTTCCCCAGCACCTTCAAAGGAAGCTTGACTGTGTCAACATGATTGCAGCCTTCTGGACCTCGTGACTGTGAGACAACAAATCTCTGCTGTCCTGAGCCGCCCAGTTTGTGACGTGTTGTTACAGCAGCCCTAGGAGACCGCCACAGGCATGTTCTGCTCTATTTGCCACTCTCTCTCCAGACTACAGCCAGCCACGAGAGGGTCAGGACCTTACACAGGCCACAGCCACTGTTGGGTGGTCACTTCCTGCCCTGACTGCCTGGGAGTCAGTGCTCAGCTTCCTGGGGGCCAGTGAGAGGATGAGCTTAGGAGGGACAGGAGGAGCAGCATCCTTGGGGCTGTCCCGGAGCCTCCACCTGCCATCCCTGGAGCTGTCCCTAAGACTCTGTCCTGCTGTCCCTGGATCCATCCCTGGCCTCCACCTGTGGTCCCTGGAGCCCAGAGAGCCAAGGGCTGCCCAAAACCTACCCTTCATACCTCCCCTGGTTCCTCTTCAGCCATTAACACTTTGAAATAGCCATCATGTCCTTTTAATATCATGGAAAAAGTACCTCGGGAAGGCACAGAGTCATGGTGTCTCACCAGTGTCCCCTGGCCCCAGGCTGGTCCTTTAAGGTGATGAGGGCAAAACAGGCTATGGGGCCACAGTCCTCTTCTCAGAGAGGACAGGGTAAAGCCAAACAGCAGAGAGGGGCAGCCAGGGGGCTGTGGGCAGGATGCTGAAGGCAAAGGCCCCGCCCCCGAGGTGCTGAGTGAAGAGGGTGAGGAGACACGTCCAGCCTCCACCCAGACAGGACCTCTGACCAGGAGGTGCCCCTTCCCAGGAGGTCCAGGTTCAGCCAAGGGTCCCCTCCAGCGACTTTAGTCCATTTCCTCCTAAATTGACAAGGATGCAGCTGGCAGAGTCAGGGTTCTCAAACTTTCAGGCCTGCTGCTGACAAGGTCAGAAGGGGGCATAATGCCCCAGGGGTCCTCATGCAGCCTGTCCCTCTGACTGTCCCCAGGCTCCTCCTTGCCAGGTCTCAGGGTCCTGCTAGCGCAAGAAAGTCCAGAGGGCAAGGCTGAGATGAGCCCAGGGATCTGCAAGTTTCCTGGGAAGGCTGAGGGGTGGTGCCCTTCACAGCAGCCCAAGGCCAAGTGACAATAGTCACTGCCATCTTCTGAGTCTGGGGGAGCCAGCCTGGTGGAGGATATAGGAATCCGGTCATCCTGAGGCAGGTAAGCAGGTGGCTCTCCCCCCAATTCTGTACACCCTTCTGGCAGCACATCCTTGGAGCCCTGAGCCCCCAGGCGGCTGGTCCCACTGCCCTCTTCCTCCTCCTTCTCCATGCCTGCAGATTGCTGGCCAAAGGTGAGCATCGCAATGGCATCCTGGACACCAGACTCTGAGACTCCTTGCGCGGTACTGTCCTGGCTCCGCTGTACACTGGCTCTGTGGGCACCCACCCAGGTCTAGAACAAAGCATGGGAGGAGGGAAGGGCTCAGGCAGCATGTTGAGGACTCCTCAACAGCAGCAGCCTCCTCCCCAGCAGGCCCAGCCTCCCTCTTCCTCCAGGAAGCCCTGCTGACATCCATACCCAGAGGCCAAGCAGCACTTGTGTACAGAACAGTCTATCTTCTCCCAATATGCCAGCCCAGCCTCAACATGGGACTCTGAGTCCCTTCAGGCCCCTCACCACTTTCCCAGAATAGGCCTGGTGCTCGCAACCTGAATCTGGGAACAGATGGTGACAGGTGCCAAGGACAGAGCAACCCCTGACAGCATGCTGTCCCAGGACTTCCAGCAGCACAAGACTGGGCCCCTCCTACTATGAAACCAATGTATGGCTTTCATATGAAAGCTATAACCCAACTATAGCCCAAGAAGAAGAGAAAGAGGAGAGGGAGGGGAGGGGAGAGGGGAGGTTGGGTGGAGAGTAGGTAATTGGTGGGAACACACCTATGGTGCATTTTACAGGGGTACATATTAAATTTACTAAGTGTGGAGTATACATGTCTTAACACAATAACTAAGAAAAAAAAGAAAAAAAAAGGACTGGGCACCCCACCCCATGCCTGACCTACTCACACACACCCACACGCAAGACAGGAGATACTGTCAGGACTGACAACTTTCAAAGTGCTAGGCTAAGGCCAGCAGATCTGGGTCCTTCTGTTAGGCTGCAGAAGACTACTTCCTCCAAAAGGAAGCTATTCCTTCGGTAGGACCAGGAGTCTCCGCCAAATGCACCATGCACCATACACCATCACTATGCTGTTCCCTGGAAAACCAAGCCATGGCATGAGAGCACCACCTGGGGCATGGGGGGAATAACCCCTGCCAGGAGCCTGGTTTATAGAGAAATACCAGTCCCTGCAACAGGACACAGTCCAGGGGCTGATCACAATCTCTGCCTTGCTCAGCCCTGTCCCCAGCTGCATGAGGCTCTGGAGAGTCACATCCACATCTAGGGGAAAGGGAGGCACTCTCTCAAGAACCAAGTGCTGAGTTTTAACCTTCAAATTATATTTTTGGGCAATAATCTTGAAAACTAGGGTCCCCATTGAAAGAGAAAAGGATTTTTCTGTATGGGAAGCTAGAGACACAGGGTGGAAGAGATGTCCTTGCCCCACAGAGTCCGGGCAAGTGCTGGGGCACCAGGATGGGAGACCCTGGGGAGAGGGGGTCAGCTTGGCACAGCTCCCAGAGAGTGGACCAGCACCACCTCCTGTCCTTTGCTCAAAGTAAGGAGCCTTCTCTGGTTTCAGGAGGAAACCAGAGACCACCCACTAGAGCTCTCCTCTACCCTTCCTCCCACCCAGGGGCCATGAACTGCCAGCCCAGCAGGGAGGAGAGGAGTCTGCACAGACGGCCCTGGCCTGAGAAAAACCACAAAAGGGGAAATGTAGAGTCTACTCCTAAACCATGGTGCCAGCTCCCCAGGGGACCAGGGGGAGATAAACACTCCACACGGGTCACCAGAGCAGAAGCCCAGGGGCCAGTGGGGGCCCCAAGGACAGTATAAGCACCAGAGACCCTTCCCCATGGGTATGCCCGGTCCAAAGGAGGAGGTGAGACACATGGTGGGTGCAGACAGTCCTATGCTTGCACCTTGAACCCACTTACCTCAGCTGCAAACCAGAGGGAAGAGAGATAAGTCATGAGAAAATTACATTTTTCTATCAACCATGAAACTGAAGATAAGAGAGAAAAAGGAAATCAGCAATGGAAAACAAAGCTAATTTGTTTTGCCCATTTGAGGCCCAGTCAGGCAAAGTGTAGATCTAAATCCATTATATAAGGCCAGGGGCAGTAATCCTAGCACTATGGGAGGCTGAGGCCAATGAATTGCGTGAGCTCATGGGTTCAAGACCAGCCTGAGCCAGAGCGAGACCTTGTCTCTACAAATAGCTGGGCGTTGTGGCAGGTGCCTGTACTCCCAGCTACTTGGGAGGCTGAAGCAAGATAATTGCTTAAGCCCAAGAGTTTGAGGTTGCTGTGAGTTATGACACCATGGCACTCTACCAAGGGTGACAAAGTGTCACTCTGTCTCAAAAATAATAATAATAAATAAACCATTACATATACACAAATGGCTCAAAGCATTGAGAAGGTCCCCATGCTGCCCCCAAGCCTAACCAAAGCCCACATCCTGGGCTGGCAACACAGCTGGACCTGCCCCAGGCCCACAGCTGCCACAAGACCCCACGAACCTGGAAGTTCCCGCCATGCACACTGTAGAGCGG
Organism: Galago senegalensis; assembly: GCA_963575145.1. Classification (NCBI taxonomy): domain Eukaryota; kingdom Metazoa; phylum Chordata; class Mammalia; order Primates; family Galagidae; genus Galago; species Galago senegalensis. Next base: position 15,341 of record CAUYTI010050498.1, on the reverse strand, counting down.
CTGGAAGAATGCAGTCGGAGAAGGCACATTCCAGTAGAAAGTTCTCTTCACTCTGAGGCCAGGAGAGGGCAGTCAGAGGCCTAGAGGGACCAGGAGGGGCTCCTCCTGAGGTCTGAGATCACTGCAGGGACGGCATCTGCCTTCCAACCAGCAGATGTCCCAACCGCCTCATCCCTGCCTCTGCCTGCACTAGCTGCATCCAAACCGGCTCTCCCGACAGGAGCAACACCGCCTGTGGCCTGGACTGCGTGAGCTGTGATATCATGCAGGGGCGAGCAGTGGCCAGCAGGGGGAGACAGTACCCCCCCACCCCCAACACCGGCTGCCGTCAGCAGGTCTGCAGCTTCCATTCCCCCCCCCACCCCCCCACCCCCGGGTCTCCGGGAGCGCTGGTCCTGCACGCACAGAAGATCCTCCCTCGAGGATATCTCCCAGGGCTCCCACCCAGCAGGTTCAAATCAACCTAACCTAATGAGTCCCCAATGGGTTCCCCTCTGCTCTCCACCTTGGGGCTGTCTCCTCTGATCCCAGTCTCTCCTCCTAAAACCCTGGGAGTTTCTCCACTTCACTCCATCTCTGCTTCTCTCACAGACTCAAGACAAATCAGTTCTGCAGGTAACCCACAGTCCCCAGCCTCCCAGCAGTCTCTCATGTCCCCTTTGACCCACCCACCTTTCTTGAAAGAAACTGAATACAATTCAATTTCACACTTTTCTGTGCTGCCCTCTTCCTGCATCCTCTCTACCACCTGATATGGTGCTGCTGACCCCTCTTATAACCTGACATAGGTTTTTTTTGTTTTTTGGTTGGGGGGGGCGTTGAGACAGAGTCTCACTATGTTGCCCTCTGTAGAGCGCTCTCACGTCACAACTCACAGCAACTTCAAACTCTTGGGCTTAAGTGATTCTCTTGCCTCAGCCTCCCAAGCAGCTGGGACTACAGGCACCTGCCACAACACCCAGCTATTTTTTGTTGCAGTTGTCATTGTTGTTTTAGCTGCCCGGGGCTGGGTTCAAACCCGCCAACTTTGGTGTATGTGGCTGGCACTGTAACCACTGTGCTAGGGGCACCAAGCCCTGATGTGGTTTATTTAAGAAGGGCCCTTGTCTATCTGGTTTTCTAAGGCATCTGCCAGGCCTGAGAACAGGATCCTGTGCACACCAGAAGCCCCAAAGTGCCAAACCACTAAATAGCTTCAGAGGCAGGACACAGGAACCTCAGGCTTTTGGTTTAGGTGACTGTGAGTCTGACTGGGACCTAGCTCATTGTTGGAGCTGCCACAAATCCCCCTCCCCTTCTCTTCCCTGGCAACTTAAGAACCCCTAACTGGCCCAGGGTGGAAACTCAAAAATTCCCCCCATTCAGGACCAGAAGGAGAGAGTAAAGAAGGGATTGGGATTGGCCCTTGACACGCCTCCCCCCACACTCACACATGCACACACTAATGCATTCACACACATGCACTGATGTATGTGTGCATGCAATGATGCGTTCACATGTGCACTAGTGTGTGTGCACACTAATGCATTCACACACATGCACTAATGTATGTGCCCATGCATCAAACTAATGCATTCAATCACATACTAATGTATGTGCATACACACACTAATGCATTCACACACGTACACTAATGTATACACACACGCACATTGGCTACCTACCTGGGCGACACCTTGAACAGGAGGTAGGTCAAGGCACTCATCAGGAGAAAGATGGACACAACAATAAGAGTGCTATCCGGCCGAACCCAGAGTGGAAGCAGGGGGTCTGTGGGCAGGAAGGGCCAAGGGATATATCAGTGTCAGGAGGCTCCTCAAAACCACGTGGCAGAGGAACCCCCATTAGTGCCCTGGGCCAAAGTGGAAAGTGTGTGATGAGCCTGCAGGTTTGTGTCTGAAACACAAACATTTGTGCCTGCTGAAGTGTTAGACCTTGGGAGACTCACACCCTTGGATCTCGCTCTTCTCCTGTACCATCAGACCAGTCATCAGGTCCCTGAGCCTTCCCAGGAGTACTGTGCACAGGGTCAGCCTCGCCCTTACTAAGGACACTGAGGTCACATCTCACCTCCACACAGAGGCACCAGCTCTGGTGTGTAGCCCTGGGCCACTCCCACTAATGACACCAATAACTACAGGTTCACAGGAAACCTGAGGGTGGGCAAGTGTTTGTTTCCTCCTCATACATCTCAGACCTCCAGGCAAAGGAGCCAACTGGGGCATACCAACCTCAGGGAGGGGTCCAGGAGGGGGAAAGGGCAAAGGAGTGGAAAGAAAAGGGCAGAGAGGACCCAGCCCAGACTCTGGAAGTGCAGCAGCCACAGCACCCACCTGGTCTCTCAGGGGAGGAGCAGCACACCGGCTGGCTCCACTCACTCCACTGGCCAGAGTACTGCACTCCGTCTGCCACGTCCTCCTCCAGGGTAGCCATCTGGACACGAAGCCTGGCCTCATAGGTGAAGCCAGGGTCCAACTCAATGGCTTCAAGGATGAGCCAGGTCACCCCAACAATGTGGTCCTTGTGCTGTGCCCACTGTGGAGGAGAGAATGAGGAGGGGCTGGGTCCCTCGGCCCTTGAGAGTGTACATACATGCACACACAGGTGTATTTGCACACACTCAAATAACACACAGACATACCTGTGTTCACACATGAATATACCTATGCACACACAGGCACATGTCTACAGGCACACTTGAATGCACACTCATCCACACAGGTATGTGCACAGACACCATACTCACTACAGTCACACACATTCATGAACACAGGCACACCCATGTGCCCACTCACACATGCAACAAAAGGCACTCATATATGTGTATGGCTACACAAACACATCTGTGTGCACACACATAAGCACGCACATGCACAATCACCACACTTACATGGACTTACTTGCAGAGACAGATACACTCACACTCATCCTGCTCACACACACACAGGCTTGCACACACTGCACACACCTGCATCCATACACCTAGCTCTGTCCCACCCACACTTCAAGCTGACACCCCCCTATGAGAGTGGAGATATGCCCAGAGCTGATGATCCCAGGGGAGAGAGGCCCTACTGTTACCTCCCAGGCCTCCTCCTGCCTTTTGAAAGCCAGCTCATAGCTGAGAAGTGTGGTCATCGGCTCCAAGGCAGGACTGATGTTCCAGGTCAGGATACAGTGCCCAGAGCTGATGTTGCTGTGCAAGTCAGAAGGTGGGTCCAGCTTAACTGGAACAGAGTGAGTCCATGTGAGGCCAAAGCCCCGTGGGTCCAGGTGTGCCAGTCAACACACCCAGGACTGAGGATCTGAAAGATGCACAGGGGCAAGGTCAAGGCCATCTCAGATTAGGCACTTCCCTGGGAAACTGTCCCAGAAAAGCCTCAGGTGGAACAGGATGGCAATGACTTCCTCTAGCACCTGCAGCTGCACAAGATGCTTTCTAAATCTCACCTTCCCTCTTCCTTCACAATCTGCTGCCGGAAGTTCTTTCCAGCATCTTACTGAAGTCCTTCCTGCTATGACTGAAGTGTATTTTACATGACTCAAACTGCAGTCCTTGCCCCGGCTCACAGCCTTGTATCTCTGTCCTCCGCCAAAACCCTGTCCCCACAATAACCACATGGGCCCTCCCTTCCCAGAGGTCCAGCCTGCTCCCCATCCCAGGCTTCATTTGGCAGGGACTGAGGACACTCACTGGGCCATAGAGTCACAGGCTACAGGAGCCTGTTTGAGCCCCCAGCCAACCAGGACTTTGCTGACAATGCCCCTGCTCTAGGCCTATGGCCACACCCACTCACCATGTCTCCGGGGCAGGTACTGAGGGTCCACCAGACTGACCATCTCCTTCCCCAAGATAAAGTGGTGGAAAGTGATAGTGAAGTTGTCAAAGGGCACGAGCACCTCCTCGGGTGGCAGCTCCACAGTGCACTCGCTGCCCTGGAAGATGCACCTATGAGAGCTGCCAGGTGCCTGGTTGCTAAATGGGAAGTTCATCAGTGCCAAGGGACTGCCATGCCATCCTGATCACAGATGCTGCCCCTTGGGTGCCCCACCTGACCCCTGCCCCATACCTAACCCTCCACCCTTACCTGGTGAAGAGGAGCCAAGGGCTGGAGTCTTGGCCTGGCTCCGGGGAAGACCAGTGGCAATCAATCCTGAGGATGTTGTTGGTGAGGCAGGTGAATGTTCCAGCCCATGGCTCTGGGGACAGTGACCATGGGGAGCCCACAATTGGTGCTTCAGGGAAGAATCAAGCCAGGGGTGGGGGAGGATCTGACAGTTGACATCCTAACAGGATGGTCACCAGAGAGCAATCCCAGGAGAATCCTTTAAAGCAGGGCTAGAGAGGCTTGGGAAGTGATAGGCTCCAACCCACGGTCCATGGGCAAGTCAGGCCCAGAGGGGCACCAAGAGGATGGGGTTGGGGAGATCAGTGGCAGCGAGGCTGAGGTCCAGGCTGACCCCTGAAGGACATGGCCAGCACAGTTGGGCTAAAACCCTTTCCCTGAGGCTTGACAGAGGGCAGCTCTGTCAACCAACTATGCCCTAGTTCTCCCCCCACCTCACAGATGCTGATGCTGGCCCTCACCTCCTCCTTCCTGCAGGACAGAGGCTCCCAAGTGGACACAGGTGCAAATACAGGTGCAGGTCAATAGCCAGGTGCTCACATCTCGCCTCAGGGCCTCACTCTCCAACATCCAACCTGTAAGGGACCGGGATGAGGGACCTGTGGCAGACACCTGTGAGGTGCCTGATCTGAGATGGCCTTGACCTTGCCCCTGTGCATCTTTCAGATCTCCAGTCCTGGATGTGTTGACTGGCACAGGTAGACCCATGGGCTTTGGCCTCACATGGAATCACTCTGTTCCAGGTAAGCTGGACCCACCCTCTGACTTCTACCCAGGTAGAACACCCCCTGGGAAGGAAGGTCCCCATAAGGTCCTCCAGGGCAGAGTGCCCTGAATGGGTCCTGTGAAAGAGGCTGTGCACTGCTGTCCAGGCTTTTTTTTTTTTTATTTTGAGACAGGGTCTCATTATGTCACCCTCAGTAGAGTGCCGTAGCATCACAGCTCAAAGCAATCTCAAACTCTTAGGCTTAAGCGATTCTCTTGCCTCAGCCTCCCAAGTAGCTGGGAATGCAGGCTCCTGTACTACGCCCAGCTATTTTTATGTTGTTGTTATTGTTATTGTTGTTGTCATTGTGTTTAGCAGGCCTGGGCCAGATTCAAACCCACCAGCCCCAGTGTATGTGGCCGGCACCCAATCCCTGAACTACAGGCACTGAGCCCACTGTCCAGGTTTTTCCAGTAAGAGACTGAAGCTCACAAGGGTCATTGACCTGACCAAGACTTGTGGGCTACACTGTGTAAGACGCACCCTCAAAGTCAGATCTCTTGATGGGTCCTGCACTCAAATAGGTCTCAACGTCTGTCTGAATAACCTTTCTGGGACCAGCATCCTCTTCTAGCCCCTCCTCTGTCCCCAGACCCAGGCTCTGTGCTTCAGGGGAGCCACGGTTGAAGTTACTGAACTCTTTGGTGCCACACCCTGCTCTGACTGCAACGTGTATTTTCTACTCTAATTGTCACACCAGCTCTTCAAGGGAGAAGGACTGTCCCTATCTACAAAGAAGCTGAGTCCCAAGGAGTGAAGTGCCTTGCACAATGTCATACAGCTAACCTCCAGGCATTCTCTGTCTCTGTTGTACCCTTAAATAAAGATTTATCCCAGGGTTCTACCTCAGGAAAGGGGAGAGGATAGCAATAGGGCGTCCATGCTACAAATGATACTTCCTAAACTCTGTCACATCCCTGTTCTGAGGCAGCCTGTAATGGAGAGTGCCCCCAGAAGGGCAAGGCTCTCAGTTGCTGGAGCACTAAGCCCCAGGATCCCTGGGGGTACCAGAGGCGGCTAGAGATGAGGGGCTAGGTGTCAGGAAGCGCCTGGGTGTGGAAGGCTGCTGATGCCCTATCGCCCCATTTTCAGCTTCAGATGGTACACTGATAGCCCCTGGGCAGGAAGCGGGGCCAGCCGGGTTATGCAAGACTGATCAGTGATAAGGAGAAGAAGCAACAGACATGCACACAGACCACAGCACGTACACGTTCAGGGAGCCTGCACACCCTTCAGTGGGCAGCCTAGCCATGTGCCTGCAGGACAGACCCCTGCCGAGACCAGTGATCAGGAAGCACTCTCATCCTACGCTAGAAAGGGGCGTACAGCCTGGCACCACCAGCCACAGCATGAAAGACCGTGACTAGCTCTCCACAGCAGTATCTGTCCCCTCTTGCAGCAGTCACTGTCACAGTGGGGATGGGAAGGAAAGGCAAGCAGTCTGCCCCCGGGTGTGAGAGGACAGAGCAAGGCTGAGCCCCAGCACCGGGGGGAAGCTCAGGCCAGCAGCCACTTCCAGGCTGAGGGTAGACGACCACAGCTTCAGCATTGCAGGGACACCCACCTCTGTGCAGAATCAGACCTGCCCAGCCACAAGCTGGCCCAGGAGAAGATGGGAAGAGAGCAGGGAGTAGGCACCAAGCTGAGCATGTCCTGTTGCTAGAACGGGGGGCTGGAAGGGGTTGGCGATGACCCTCGTGTGACACCTGAGAGCTACAAAGCAAGAGGCCAGGACTCACCCTGGGGGAACACCAGAGAGCTGGACACAGCCATAGGCAACTTCCATCTGTACCTGGTAAGCTGGGCAGGGCAGGGTCACCACCCTCCTACAGACAAGGAAACTAGGCCCAGAGAGATCTGTGTCTTGCCCAGTACCTGGCACCTGCCACCTCTGTTCTTGGCAGCGCCCACACCAGCACTGTGAGCTTCCAGAGAGCAGGGCCAGGAAATGCCCCTCAGCACATGCCCCATGGAAGGCTCCACACATGCTCTGTAAATAGGGGGATGCTGCAGGCAGAGCCCAACACCCCCACCCCAGGGCATCACTGGCTCTCTCTCCTGTGGCTCCTCAGGCATGAGACAGGACATTAATGAGATGGGGTCACCCCATCCTTAACCATAGACACTGGGCAAGGCAGTCAAGGCAGCTGCAGACACGCCACCATGTGCTCCCTGGTCCTGGACAGCACCAAGGAGGTCTGAACACAGCTCAGACAACACTAGGTCACAAGATGGTTGTGAAAGCAGGAGGAGAAGCCAGCGTCTGCCACCTGGGATACTGCTGTCCTGCTGGGGAGCCTGGCTGACATCTCTCCCAGCATAGCCTCTCCCCTCTTGGGTATGTGGACATGGCCTTCAGGCTATGGCCACTCTGGTCCCATTTCAGAGCCCCACCTCCTCTGTGGTCTCAGGGTCCAGATCTGGTCCAGACTACACAAGGCCCTGCATCCTGTCTGTCCTAGCTTCCTGGAGACTGTCCTGCAGCTGGATTCCTGCCTCTGACCACAGGCTCTACCACATCCAGAGAAGGATCTCTGGACAGGCTCAGCCCCTCCCCTGCCCTGCCCACATGCCCAGAGCACACTCCTGATGCCTGGAACCTCAGGCCGGAGCAGGTCGCTATCACAGGGCTGGCCAGGTGGCCCTAGGCTCCCTGGTACCTCACAGCACACTCTCCAAGTTGGTGTCACACATCATCCATCCACTTACTGAGCCACAGAATCTATCTTATATGGCTTGCTGGCAGGGGCAGGGTGATATCCTCAATCTTCTTCCAACCCACCCAGGAAGCTGGAGATATAGAGGTGGATAGGATGGAGGTTGCTATTTAAATGAAAACTTATCCAGCACGGTCCCCTCTCTGCTGGGTGAGGAGGAAGAAAAGCAGACCCTGGTTCACCAAAAGCAGCTGGGGCCCGGGGGCCATAGAGGCTGTGTCAGGAAATGGGGCTGGGAATGGTAGCGTGAGCCAGCTCCCAATCCAGCCACACAAGGGCATACAGGCCTCCTCTGGCACCTATGGGAATCCCTGATGCTGTTTGGTATAGTATACAAGGATGGTGCTGACAGGGGTCAGGGAGCAGAAGGGACAGAGACAGGAAGGCCAGCTGAAGGCAAGTACAGAGACCACAGCCAAGGAGGACAAACCAGACATTCTCAGGGAAGGTGCGGAGAAGGCAGTGGAAGAGGGAGGCAGCACCAAGGAGCATCTTCCACACTTTGTAAGAAGGGGAAGGGGACTGCTGCTGCCAGAGATGCAGCGAGGGATTGAGTGGACAAAGGCACGGAGCAGGGTGGGGGGGGCAAAGGGCAATTGGAGGTCAAAGGAACACAGAGGGATGATGAAGGGGGCACTGTCCCCTCTGCCTGGCTTCCTTCCCATCACATGCCTCTCCCTTCATAAAGCCATTGCCCAGCCCCCCATTCTCCCTTCCCAGTCAGATGGTCCCTGAGTCAGGTCCAGCCCACTGGTGTTCCACAGAACCCTACACTGACGAGGCCAAGGGCTGGGCAGGGAGCACAGGCCAGGGCTAGGGCCAGGGTGTTGACACAGCTTTCTCCAGGGGTCTGTCAGTTAGATGGGGAAATGCTGCCCCTACCCTTCCTGCTCTCTTGATGAGGAGGCACCTGCATGCTGCGTCCCCCGCTCAGCACTCCCCTTTGCCAGCTCATGCAGCCCAAACTCGTCACTAAGCTGCATCCGCACATGAGACTCCTTGGGGATGAGATACTGTCTGGTTGATGTTGCACCCTCTGCACCCAGGACTGACTGCTTAATGCATGCTTCCCAGACCTCCCTGCAGAGGCCACCCTGCCCTCCGGATGGTGCTCATGCTGTGGGCATGGGAGGTGCTCTGGGATGTCACTTGAATCGCACTGAGAGCATTCCCACCCTTGACCTTGCATGGCTAAGCTCTGGCCAGCCGGTGCATGTAGAACAGTATGAGTCACAGAAAGAGCAAATGGGGTCAGGGAAGGGTGAGAAGGACCCCAACAGGGCCCATGTCCTCAAGCTCTTCACAAGAACAAACTAGTCCAAACCTAAAGAGATAGAGACGGTGATGCTCCTTCCTAAACACACCTCTCCTTTCCTTCCTCCAGGAGACTGAGTTGACCCTCCTGCAATCCCACCCTCCTCGGCTGCCCTCCCACCTGCCTCCACTAGAGCATCCACATCCTCCCAGTTCCTCATCTGCCCTGAAGCACCACAAATGCCTGGGGATTTGGAGGGGCTTTACCAACCCTGGGTCCTGGACCTCAGCTCCACCTCATGGCCATCACAGCTGCCTCTATCTGGCCTCAGTCCTCACAAAGTTCAGCTCAATCATTGTGGAAGCAAAGTTTCTTCTGTAATTAGAAATTCTGGCTGATAAGTACAGTGCCCTGACCTCTGTCCAGCTGGGATGCAGCCACACTGGCCATAGGTGGCACACACAACCCCCACAGGCCCAGAAATTCATTTCTCATTCTCATGGTCAGAGCTGCAAATTTTGCCATCTAAGTGAGATGGGACATCAAAAGAAGTAATTAAGGTGGTGCCCTCAAATGCCACACTTCCACAGGCTAGCTGTTCCCTGGGCCCAGAGACAGAAGACCACTCATCCCTCTCTGCCTCCTAAAGTTCACACTGCCTTAAGAGATTGGAAAGTCCCAAGTACAAACTTACCTTCCCAGATGGATTTGCCTGGTGCCATCACAAGTCTAAGGCACCTGGAGGTGACTTGTCACCCAGCTGTCCCTGGGTGCATAGCAAAGCCCCTCAGCCTGATTCAGGAGATAACTGCAGCAACTTGTGACGTGAGCGGTGCACAGCAGGCCGCCCACATCTGAAACCACGAGTGCATCGTAGAGCTGCTGTCCTGAGTAGAGCTGGGAAGTGACTGTCACCACCAATCATGTAAGTCAGGGAATTGTGAGGTGAGACAAGCTTTCGTTCTCCACAGTACTCAGGATTGCCAAATGTGGACGTCGGTGATCTGTCTCTTGCCTGGCAAGTGAACATCCCTGTGTGCCTCCCAAGAAACACCACTGAGATGCATTCCACTAGCCCAGAAGGCGAGGACCCTGGCCAGGCACAGAGCAGTGGCCTTGAACCCTTCTACACTTTCCCAATATTAGAGGTGCAGGTTCTGCTGTCACCCTTCCACCTTCTTGTTCCTCTGGCTATTTGGAACGTCTTTCTAGGTCAGGACATAAAAATCTACCTCAAATCTTTAATGGCAGTATATGTCATGCTTTAATAATCCCTGCAATGGACATTTGGACTGTTGTCTGCATTCACTGTGTTTTTTTTTTTTTTTTGAGACAGAGTCTCACTACATCTCTCTTGGTAGAATGCCATAGAGTCACAGCTCACAGCAACCTCAAACTCTTGGGCTTAAGTAATTCTCTTGCCTCAGCCTCCCAAGTAACTGGGAATACAGGCCCCCACCACAATGCCTAGCTATTTTGTTGTTGTTGTTGTTGTCATTGTTGTTTAGCAGGCCTGGGCTGGGTTCAAACCCACCAGTTCTGGTGTATGTGGCCGGCGCCCTAACCACTGAGCTGTGGGCACCAAGTCTGCATTCGCTATTTTAAGTAAAGGTAAGGAACAATTCTGGGTGTGGTTGTTTGATCAACAGAATGAGCATCTCTGTATAAAAAAATCACTGGGGGTACCATGGAATGCTATTCAGCCATTAAAAAAGATGGAGATGGGCAGCACCTGTGGCTCAGTGGGTAGGGCACCAGCCCCATATACCGAGGGTGGCAGGTTCGAACCTGGCCCTGGCCAGCTAAAACAGCAGTGGCAACTGCAACAAAAAATAGCCGGATGTTGTGGCAGGTGCCTGTAGTCCAGCTTCTCAATAGGCTGAGGCAAGAGACTCGCTTAAGCCCAAGAGTTGAGGTTGCTATGAGCTGTGACAGCACAGCACTCTACCGAGGGCGACAGAGTGAGACTCTGTCTCAAAAAAAAGAAAAAAAGAGAAAAAAAGGGTGGAAACTCTACATCTTCTGTATTAACATGGATGGAAGTGGAACACATTATTCTTAGTAAAGCATCACAAGAATGGAGAAGCATGAATCCTATGTACTCAGTTTTCATATGAGGACAACTAATGACCTAGTATGCGGTGGGGGGTGGGGTGGGGGAAGGGGAAGAGCAGAGAGAGAGAAGGAGGGGGAGTAGGGGAAAGGAAGAACAGAGAGAGGGAAGGAGGGAGGGGGTGGAAGAAGGGAAGAGTAGAGAGTGGGAAGGAGGGTGGGGTCTCGGTGTGTGGCACACCTTTTGGGGGCAAGACAATTAAAGAGGGAGTTTACCTAACAGGTACAATCAGTATAACCTGGTTTCGTGTACCCTCAATGAATCCCCAACAATAAAAAAAAAATCTCTAGGGGTAGAATTGCAGGGTCTCAGGGTTAGCAACATCAGTGTTCGGCTAGCTCAGGTGGTAGAGCATGAGTCTCTTACAAATACTGATAAAGGCTTCTGTGGCTTAGGACCAAATCCTAGCACTTTGGGAGGCCAAAGTAAAAAGAGCAGCAAAGTCCAGGAGTCCAAGACCAGCTTGAGAAACATAGTGAGACCCTGTCTCTCAAAAAAACAGAAAAATTACCTGGGCATGATGGTGTTCACTTGTAGTCCTACTTACTCAGGAAGCTGAAGCCAGAGGATCACTTGAGCCTAGGAGGTAGACATTGCTGTGAGCTATGATGACACCATTGCCCAGGCAACAGAGCAAAATCCTATCTCCAAATAAATAAATACTGATAAATACTGCCAAGTGGCCGAACAAAGATTTTGTACCAACTTCTACTCTCACCAACATTATCAGCTTTTTTTTTTTTTTGAGGCAGAGTCTCACTCAGTTGCCCTGGGGTTGAGTGCCATGGTGTCATACCTCAGCAACCTCCAACTCTTGGGCTCAAGTGATTCTCTTGCCTCAGCCTCCTGACTAGCTGAGATTACAGGCACCCACCATAATGCCCAGCTTTTTTTTTTTTTTTTTGAGACAAAGCCTCAAGCTGTTACCCTGGGTAGAGTGCCATGGCATCACAGCTCACAGCAACCTCCACCTCTTGGGCTTAAGCAATTCTCTTGCCTCAGCCTCCCAAGTAGCTGGGACTATAGGCACCTGCCACAATGCCTGCATATTTTTTGGTTGCAGCCGTCATTGTAGTTTGCCGGGTCCAGGCTGGATTTGAACCCACCAGCTCAGGTGTATGTGGCTGGTGCCTTAGCTGCTTGAGCCGCAGGCGCTGAGCCTCCAGCTATTTTTTTTAGAGATGGGGTCTCGCTGTTGCTCAGGCTAGTCTCCAACTCTTGAGCTTAAGTGATCCACCCACCTTGGCCTCCCAGAGTGCTGGAACACAAGCCTGAGCCACCACACCCGGCCTTATCAGCCTTTTAAACAGTAAACATTATCAGTCTTTTCAATCTTTGTCAATATGAAAGGCAAAGAGATTTGAATGTTGTTTTAGTTTGCACTTCCTTGATTATTAGTCAAGATAAGCATCTTCTTATATATTTATTGGCTGTATGCTCTTTGGGGTCCCAAATAAGGTCATGTTTTAGTGTGTCTATGCATTTGTATATATATGTTTTGAGTGTGTTTATGTGTTTGTAAGTGCACATGTGTATATAACTCTTGAATAAGGTATGGATAAGATTGTAGCTCTCTGAGTCTGAGAACACCAGGACCCATGAAGAGATGGAATCAAAGACTCAATCCCATGAAACACCTCAACAGTGACTGGGGACATACCACATTGTTTTCAAACATTTAAATTTTAATCAGCTGGGGATCTATTTTACCTATAGAAACATATATTATTTTTTTTCTTTTTTGAGACTAGTCTTGCTCTATTGCCCAGCTAGAGTGCAACTGTGTTTTCATAGCTCACTACAACCTCAAACTCCTGGGCTCCAGTGATTCTCTTGCCTCAGCTTCCGGAATAGCTGGGGACAGGTACCTGCCACAACACCTGGCTAATATTTCTATTTTTTGTAGAAATAGGGTCTCACTGTTGCTCAGGCTGGTCTTAAACTCCTGAGCTTGAGGGATCCTCCCACTTCAGCTTCATAGAGAGCTGGGATTACAGGAGTGAGCCATGGCACCCAGCCAATCAGACACTTTTTTTTTGGAGACAGAGTCTCACTTTGTCTCCCTTGGTAGAGTGCTGAGTGCTGTGGTGTCATAGCTCACTATAAACTCAAACTCTTGGGCTCAAGTGATTCTCTTGCCTCAGCTTCCCAAGTAACTGGGACTACAGGGGCCTGCCACAACGCCCGGCTATTTTTAGAGATGGGGTCTCACTCTGGCTCAAGCTGGTCTCAAACCTGTGAGCGCAGGCAATCCACCCACCTTGGCCTCCCAGAATGCTAGGATACAGCTGTGAGCCAGTGAGCCTGGCCCTATACTTTTATACTCACTGGAGCCATCCCTTTTTAAGTATCCTGACATGGAGAGCTTTCTTTTTTCTGTTAAGGTTCCTTCCACCTTGCTGAAGCCTAAATTTACTAACCTAAGACCAGCAGACCCCACTACCAACACCATGACCTCAGAAGTGGAGACCACAAGGGCTATATTGGGGAGGAATAAAATCCTGCCCAGAAAAAAGCCAGAGAGTCCACAATTCTGCATCTGAAATCTACACAAATCACTGGATGACCCATGAACTACACATGTACAGGCCAACTCCAAGCAGCCCAGCTAAGGTTAAACTAACTCAACACACGTTTCAGCTGCTATCCACTTCAGAATAGAGTTTGGAGCCTGCTAAAACAACAAAAACGAAGAAAAAAAAATCAGTACTCCCCAGAGAAATAACAGAATCCATAGTTGCAATAATCTATTATTCATCATTTCCAACATAAACACAAAAATATTGGATATATGAAGAAACAGTTACATCATCCATGCAGAAGAGGAATGTCTCCAAAGACAATGGAGACTAACTCCTAGGATCAAGTTGTTAGAAATACCAAAGGTATAGCTCAAAGCTATAAAGGAAGATATGCTCCCAGTGAACAGATAGGATATCTCATCGAAGAAACAGTAACTATAAAAAAGAACTGAAAGAAAAATAAATAAGTGAAAAATACATCTTAAATTAAAGGAATATGTCATAATAGTGCATAAAACCAGATGAAGCATTAACCATAGGGAATCCCTCAAAGAATGTGATTGAGACTTGATTGGGTTGACAGACGAAATTACATCCTAGAGCACGTTCGGTGGAGGATGTCTGTGAAAGTTGGCATAGTGTCCTTCTCGGGCAAAAGAAGGGAGGCAGAGGGAGTCCCGGACTCTAACCAGGGTTAGAAGCCTCTCTGTAGGGCAGTTGCCACTCCAGCTTGAATCTATATGAGCTTAACTTCAATAACATGCAAACACTCTGCTGTTGCACCATGCCATTCCCTCCCCCAGTTACTGATCTGCTGGAAGCTGCTGCAGCTGGAAACGAGAGCAGCTTGTGACATTGTGGGGAGAAGTGCCACAGTGGCTGCCCGTGTAGGTGTCTGCACCTGCAACATCAGAAGCAGCAATCAGCACACAGATCCCTAGATTTTTGGAGGATAGGGCCCTCACCACTCAACCCTGAATCCCACCAGATGGCAGTACGTGTATGGCTGCCTGCACCAGGACATGGGGCTGTGCATCTATTATCGACTAGAAGCTGAAGCTGACTGATACAAACCCAGACCTTACCAGGGAAGGGGCAAGCTTTGGAATAGACTGGAGAGTTCCAAAATAGTTGCATCAGACAGATCCTACTAGTAAATTGTCTAAGCAGAAAGACGATTACTGGTGCAACGTCTTTCACCATCTTCCCAGAATCCTGTATCCATAAATTTTATTTTTTCCTTTTAGAGATGGGGCCTCACTCTGTTGCCTAGCGTGGAGAGCAGTGGCACTGTCATAGCTTACTACTACCTTAAATTCCTGGGCTCAGGTAATCCCCCCACCTCAGCTCCTAGGCGCCCGCCACCATGCCCAGCTGTGTCCATTAAGTTTTATTGAAAAATGCCAGCACACTCATTTATGAGTTGTATACAGATGTTTTGCACTAGAGTTGAGATAAGTTGGTGATGCAGTTATAACTCAGTGCAGGGACCACCAGAGTCGTATTGGAACTTAAACTTTTTTCCCTAATTACCCGTGCAATCTGAATGTTGTGTTATTAAGGCATAGTGGAATATGCATCCTGTTATTAAACTGGATGGCAAAAGATTGTTTTATTTATTATACAATGATACTATAGCTTATTGAGAACTCAGGCTAGGCTTGGCACCTGTGGCTCAAGTGGCTAAGGCGCCAGACACATACACCTAAGGTGGCGGGTTCGAATCCCCAGCCTGGACCCGCCAAACAACAATAACGGCTGCAACCAAAAAATAGCTGGGCGTTGTGGCGGGCGCCTGTGGTCCCAGCTACTTGGGAGGCGGAGGCAAGAGACTCGCTTGA